>VWZY01006512.1:74671-136795 GCA_013399075.1 Chloroceryle aenea
GGAGTTTAGGACTCAGTGCCAACAGGAAACGGAAAGGGAGAGAGAAGCAAAAAGCCAGACGGTTGTAGAAACTGCAAGGAAACACACCTCCAGTGATGCTATGCAGCGAGGACTGCTGCCTTGTCAATTGTCTCCGATGGCAAATTGTCAGAGATACAAGCTGGAGAGAAAGTGTCTTCACAAAGGCCCACACACTGGATGCAGCACAGTCAGGGATCTCTGCTGTGGGCTAGATTAACCCTCTGAGGGATTTCTGTCTGCTATATTTCACTCTGGGTACCAGAGGCAGCTCCCGTTCTGTTCCCCTGCTCTTCTCCAGCAGTGGAGGCAAAGCCCTTCCCACTCCCTGCTTCAACTCACCCTCCTTTTCACCTGGGAAAGAGGATAAGCTTTTCAGTTTTGTGTTTGTCGGGATATTTTAAATCCAAAGGACAGTTGAGTTCAATCCAAATTCCTGGCATTTCAGATTCTCTACAGTTTAGCTGAATATGAGGAGCTATGGGAGAGCTCTTTTCACAGAGCAGTTTGACCCAGCAGCACAGATGGAGACACAGAACATATGATCTGGGCCAGGTCCTCGTTCAGCCACTGCAGGATGTGAACAGGCAAGTTTCATGTGGTGTCTATGAAAAGGAACATTAGCAGGATATTAGGGATTTTTGAGCAGCCAGGAGGACATGAGAACAAAAAATTAACTTCAGATGAATCCTGCTGTGACTCTTGTTCTAATCACTCTCCTCTCAGCTTTGCTACTCTGGAATTAATAGATATTAAAGCAGAATTTTGCCCAGTTTAATTGCAGATATAAGTCCTATCTTCTCTGCCTTTGACTGGAAAAGGCAAAACTGAACCTTTGCTCCTGATGCTGAAGAAGTGCTGTGTTCAGGTGTTACTGTCACAATACCAGAGCTGTGATGGGGCTGACTCATCCCCAAGCTCTGCTGCTCCTTTACTTTGACCAGAAGGGCGTTAAACACACAACACAGCCAAGGTTGGTCTTGCTCCCTGCTGTGAAGAGCCACACAGCTCTCACTGGGTAACTATTTCATTGCCTTTCTCTGCTGGTTATGTCATTGCCATTCTTAATCAAGCCCTGAATCTTCAGTCAGAAGAAAATCAGATCAAATAAAATATAAGAGTGATTTATATCCAAGAAAGCATTTTCTGACAGACTGACATAGAGGAGAGGAAGCAAGGCAGGGACCTATAAACCACAGTTTCACACTGTGCACCAAGCAAGACTTTCATTAGCAAAGCGGATGGCCAGGCAGCACTTGGGGCTCATGAAGTTCACAATAAACCAAACCAAACCAAACCAAACCAAACCAAACCAAACCAAGTAAAGCCACAGAGATTGTTCTCCAGCTTTTTAATTGTCCTTTCTAAATCACCCATGCTATGGATTTTGGAATTAAGTGGTTTAATAGCTGATTCAAGGATGGTTTTGTTCAAATGAAGGACAAGCTGTGCCTGTGGGGCAAGTGGAGGAGAGGCCCGGGAGAGGGGGAGGCCGTGGGGGGACCGGGCAGCATTTGTGCCCCGCATCGCGCACAGTGGGCCCCAGAGCCAGCACAGCTGCCGGGCGGCCAGGCCAGAGCCTCCGAACGGCCTGGGAGAAGCAAAGGCCCCTGCCCTGGGCAGGAGCCAGGAAGTGGGGAGAGGCCTCAGCTTCGGCACCCCTGAGGACACGGAGACATCTGCTTTGCCTTCGGCCCAGGCTGTAGGGCTTCAGGCGACAAGCAGCTGCCCGAGCACCACCGTGTCTTGACTGAGGCTGCGAGGGAAAGTCCTGTGAGCCGGTCAAGGGGGAAGCTAAACTGTGGCTCTGAAACACCAGGTTGCTCAGTTCTACCTCGCAAGACAATAAAGATAGGTTTAAAACTAGAAAAGAGGCCCTGTATTCTTTCTCACTTGTATCCTAGCTTCTCATTTCATGCCCAACTTTAGTACATCACCATATCCCCACCACAGCAGAACTATTAGGTGACAACGTAAGCACACAGCCACAGAATCACAGAATGCCTTTGGCTGGAAGAGGCCTTCAAGATCATCCAGTCCAACCTTTGACCCAACACTGCGAGCTCACCCCTAAACCATGTCCCAAAGCACCAGGTCCACGTGCCATTTAAATATTTAAATATCTTCCTCTGGAGATCTTCAAAGCTCTTTAATTCTCTTGGCCACCTGTTTAGGGAATACAAGCACTTGAGTTTCATTAGGTACACCCAGCATGGATCTACATTTGGCAGGCCCATCTTTTGCAAAATATTGTTTTCAAACTTAAGAATGCTTTCTTATGATTTATGTCTGTATCTATTTTTCTTTGAATGTATGGAGGACTTGGAGTCAACCAAATAAACTTATGAAAATATAGGTTAGAATAATTTTTTTTTTTTTTCTGTAAGCTCTCAGCCCACCATACTATCTAACAGACTGAAGAAAACAAATATTTTTTTCCACAGCTGCTAAAACCACAGTAAATTGATTAAAGAAGTAGAAATAAAGATAAAAATGCCCAAGCAGTTTTACCCAGTATCATCATATTGAATTATTTTGGACAGAAAGACCCAAAACTTTGGAAAACAAATAAACAACAATGTTTAAGGCAAATCCAGTGGTTTGTGAGATCCAAGTCCTCAGGAACAAGACATAAAATACATTGGAAAAAAAGAAAAAGAAAAAAAAAAAGAGGGGAAACCATAGCTAGAGCTCTTACCATTTTTCTTTAAAAGGATATTCCTTTACAAGGAGGTTTTGCCTACAGTTTTCAGCACAAAATGGCCAATATTAAAGAAAACTGGCTTTTCACACCTGTCTTTAAAGAAGTATTTTTACCACAATGTATTTACCATATATGTTAAGAAAAGCTGAATGAATTGTGGATGTTTTTAAGGGGGACACAAGTAAGATTAGACAGGACTGTGACCTGAGTGATGACCAGAAGGGACAGTGTCTCCCCCCACCTCAAAGACACACACAACATTTCTTACTGATTCTAAGAGATAATTGAGATTCTCATACTCCCTGGAGAAGAGAACTACAAACAGCAGTAAGAAATTTGTGGACAAATAAAATCACACCCAAAAAGACACAATTGGGTGGCTGCAGCAGGTGCATTCTGTGTTCATAGAAACAATGAATCTTGGATGAAATTCTGAGGATGAAGGTAAAAATTTTTCTTTCTTCATTATCCTTTATTAATCAAACTGTCTTATTGCTAGGAAACATTTACTGAAATAATTTAAAATTACTGTAATTAAGTACTTATAAACCCATCGATTAAGAAGTATCCTCATGATAGGGAGCTTCACATAGCAAATCTGTTCTATGCAAGAAATATTCACTGCTTTCTAAAATTTTCCTAGTTTCCTGACCCGCAGAAGTGGCAATTATGAGTTGAACTATTCAGAGGTCTGCTATTGAGTAACTGTATTAGACCACTGTCTCTCCTGTATACTGACATCCATCAGTCAAAATCATTGTGTCACCATCAATCAGCTGGGAAAAGAAATCATACTGTTATTGTAATAGCCCATGATCAATATCTTCTGCTTTGAAGATAAATCTCTTCCTAGTAAATGCCTTGCCTGCCTGACAGCAGGGGACTATTACTCTACAAAAATATTCTGTTTCATTCAGATCATCTCTTAATTAAAAGTTTATGGTTGTTCTATTAAAAGTATGGTCAGGAAAGCAATTTCTTAGGCAAAGCTGAAGCTAACTATCTCTGTAGTAGAAAGCAAAGGAAGACAGAGAAGCTACTTTCCCCTGTCCCTGGCTCTAGGCACTACCTCCTAGTTATACAACTCCTCACAAACCCATTCTCAGCAATGATACTTTGCACTGCTTGTCTAGAAAGGCTGATAGATTCAGAACTGCACTTCTATCTCCCATACAGCTATGTATTTATATCCAACCCAGTCTAACTTTACTTCAATCTAAATTAAAAATTTTAAAACCAAGAAAACACTTCTATTAAAACAATGGAAGAAATATCTTAGAAATTGCTTCAGATAAAATATTTGGTAATTAATTTGGAATATATTGTATGACCTTAGAATCTTTCCTATTTTAATATAAAATAGTCATGACCTAAAAGTAAAAAATCATTTTGAAATCAGCAACATGCTTATCAGTGTTTCTAGGCACTCCTGAAATAATTTGGAATAAATATTTGTTCTTTTTTTTCATTCTCAGATGCTCTAAAGTTTCCACTGGGATGAGAGAAGCCTCACCCCTTGAGCAGAGTGAAATCCTTCCCAGCACAAAAATCAGTGGCAAAAACTCTGTTGACTTGGATGGTGCAAACACTGCTTTCTAACAATTTGAATTTCCATCACTGTAGTCATTTCCCTGGCTAATACTTCCCAGATTAATACCATAGCCTTCCTGCTTTCTTAGAAAATCTGGTTTGTTGTAAAATGTTCTCCATAATATTATAGAGTAGAAATATTTTATATAAGAGTAGCCTCAGTTAAAACAATTTTTTTCCCAACAGCTCTTTCTCTTTTGGCAGGAAATCCATATAAGGTTCACCAAAAAGAGGATCAACCCCATGAAATTGAAATAATTTATACAGAGAAGCTGTAGTTCTGAAAATGTACAGCAAGTGAAAAGCTGTGGACCAAGTATCCAAACTCTCCGAGAGTGAAAAGGGGGCGATTCATCATTCCATTAGACAATTCACATGATACATCTCCAATTACTTCCAAGATATAAATGGATATAAAGCTGAGGGTACTCTGTGAGATTTCAAGACAGCTTTAATTGCTTTCAGTGGGAATTGTGTTTATGTATCTAAGGGGAGAATTCAGCTGCTCATGTTTAAAATGCAGAATCTCAACATACTTAAATAATACTGCAAGAATCTGAAAGAATGTTGAATTTAGTTTTTTCTCAAGAGACATGGAGAAGCTGCAGCTTACATGGGGTATATATAACAATAGTTTGAAAAGAAGGGTAATCACATCAACAAGGATTTCTTAGTGCAGTGATGCAATTCAGATAGGAGGTCTGCATTTCAGATCAGAAAGTGTTCCTGAGTTTATGCTCGTTTCATTTCAGATGGAATTCTGAAAGAAATAACAAAGCACGTTGGGACAGTTAATGGTTAAGGGCTGCTGTTTATTTATTTCTATTTGGAGCAGTTTGGTAGGCTGACTTGTCATGCCTCCGTGCCCTCCTGCAAGGTATGGTAATGTACGTGTGGTAATGAGCATCCTTCAGGGTCAAGGGATTTCAGCCAGCTCTGTGGAGAGTACTGTGTTGTGTGTTGTCCAGTAGCATTGTGCTGAATTCAGTTTGGGATTGGAGAACCTGTACCCCTTCAGCTCAAAACATTCTCCCCAGTATAATACTCTCCCCAGAAGGGGAGGGGAGAAGCAGCAGCATTGCAGACTCAACTCTGTGGTTTACAAACCACGTGGTTTTTGTCTGTGGCAGGATGGCTGCAGGTCACGCACAGGGGGTGTGTGTAGGGGACTGCTAATGGGGCAGACCAGCCAGGGAGATTAGCCCTTCTTAGTGTCTACATTTGTGCATTTTATTCTCAGCAGATGCCAAGTCAATGGGCACCAGGACAGCAAGCAGTAGCTTTTATTTCCTGCTGAAATGCTCTTCTCAGTAGAATTACTCATTCATGTCAGCATGGTTAGTGTCTACTGGACAAGAACTGAAGCAAGTCCACCCTGTTTAATTTCAGACTTGCCAGGAAAATTTATTTCCTTGCAGGAAAATCTAAACAACAGTTTAGAAGGAGAGCTCGCCTGTCCTATTTTACCCTCTTGCATTTAGTCACTTGACTCTCTTTAGCTCACTGCTGTGACACAAAATCTCCTTTGGGCAGTGGTAGCATAGTTAAAAGCTCAAAGATTTACGACTTCAATTGTTTAGCTCGCTGGCAATAATGCATCATGACAGAAGCAATTGTTGAAACAGGCAGCTATGATACCATTCTTTTATGAAAAACTGTAGCTGGAGATAAGGAAGGCAAAAGAAGTCTCTTGTGAATATTATTATCCTCTGGAAATTATCCCAAAAAGATTTTCACTTTCTCTATAGACTATGGCTAGAGTTCATTGATCCACAGACTATCATCCTGAATAGCAGATTAAAAACAGATGGCCCTAGTTCTGCTCTTGGCTACAAATCTCCAAAGAAATGAGAGGGAGTACAGTGGTGACTGACCACAAATGAAAGCATAGAAGGGATTCTTCTTCTTTTATTTTTTTCTTTAATTCCCTGTTTGGTTCCTCTGTAGTTTTATACAAAGGCCATTATGGTTGAAACTCAAATAATATCAACACAGAGAAGGCATGCAAAGTATACTGAAGTACATCAAAATTATACAAAGCCTCCTAAAAATACACTACAAAGTCTTTTATGTGGTGCCTTTGTTAGGTTATTGTGCTGGAGCAGCACATTGTCAGTGAAAGCAGTCTTTGTATAAATTGACTTGGACTGATGGCAATCCCTTTGCTTTAGTGGTTTGGGTCAAGAGAAGAGTAGATACAAATTATGTGTCTCCATAAAAGTGATAAATATATACTACAAGGTAAGGCAAGACGGAGGGTGAGCCAATGAATATTTCAACTGTCATGTCAAAATCCTTGTTTTCATTTAACATATGCAATTTGTTACTATAAGATGTAATGTCAGTCCTTATAAGAGCAACCTGACAGACCAAGATTTTCAATCTTCTTTTCTTGATAGTTTTGAACTCCATTTATTGTGCAGTGTCATTCCATTTTGGATAATATTTTCCTTTTTTCTCTGCTCGGAATTAACTGGAATGATGAGCTGAAATTCCAAAATTCCTCATAGAATAAAAATTTCAGAAAATTTAATACATGCTCAATAAAGCAAGATATTTCAGCAATCTGTCTAATCCTATTTTATTCTAACCTCAGTGACATCATCCTCACAACATAAAAATCCCTCAGTTTAAGACTGTAAAAATTCTGAGATTCTAGTTATCATTTTGGGTATTTTATTTTGCTTTTATGCCATATTAAAATGTTCATTACATATAATATAATGTTCAATCCATTTGAATAGGATAGAAAATTAAACCAAGAAGCAATAAATCTTTTTACTTTTCCAAAATGAAACTGAACTTTTATCAGGAAGCTGTCCTATAAAACTGTTTTCAGCCAGTGCTACTCTTAGACAGCAAGTCACGAGTCTGGTTTATCAGTGAAATTCCTCTACAGTTTGTTAGTTTTAGTTCAGCTTTTTGTAAACATTTTCAAACAGAAATGCAGGAATCTACTAGCAAATGAATGGAATCAATAACACTATTTAGAATTGTATAATAAGGCATGAAATACATAATCAATATTATTGTTATAAGCACCTAGTGAAAATGTTCAGAGCAATCAAATGACATTGGTTCTGTTATTTGATTAAGAGGATTTTTATTTTTCATTTCATTCTTGGAAATAATGTCCAAGGATGGCTGTTCATACTTCAAGCTCACTATCAATGAAGTAGAACGTCTGTGCAGGTCAAATATTACTAAGAATCAGGCTAAACAGGCAATTTTCTATCAAAACATTTTCCCCTGTGAATACTGATTTGGAAATTGCCATGAAAAATTTTATGAAAAGAATTCAAGAATGTTCATCCTTTTAATTAATGGTACAAAAATTCCAATGGAAAATCCAAATGTTTTTTCTGTTACTGGCAGACAAGAAGCACTTCACTTTCATGCTTTGGGCACCAAATCAATATTAACAGTGGAACAAGGCTGGTTTGTTTGTTTGGGTTTTTTCATCGACACAGATTCTTTCCCCTCCTGAATGTCACCTTATTTTCAGTTTTGTTGAATACTTCTCATAGTGAAGGGTCAAAGAAAAGTGAATGCTTAATGAAAACCAGTGGACACATTGGAAGGGAATAATTATTCACAAAGATCAGAATGAAAAATCTTAAAAGGAGATTGTGTATTTTTGTGTGCTGTAAAAGCTATTACAGACTACTAAGTCTGGGGAGGAGTGAGATATATCTGTACTACTTATTTTGGTCTATAACATAGGCATAGATGCTTAGAATTACACCTGCCTTCAAAAAGAAATGATGGTAGAATCAATCTTACTAGCCAGAGACAGGAATATACATTCAATGGCAGTGAGACACTGGGAAATGTAAACTGTCTGCTTCACTCACTCACTGATATCCTGAACTTAAACATTTGTTGGGCATGCAAGTCCTTTTTAAGCACTACAGCAGCTGGTCAGGATGTGTCTTTACCACTTACCAGTTGTGTGTCCAGCTTCTAGAAGTACCTACACTGCAAAGCCTACCCACAAAACTAGTGCAAGGTAATCCACTGCAATCTCTACACACAGCTCTAGGCCTGGCCAGGGATAAGAAATTAACTTTGAGTTAACTGAGATAAATCCTGGCACAGCAAAGAAAAGTTTGCACCGTTGCTTTATTTCTTTTGTTGTGTTTTTGCAGGAGTCAGGCTGGCTGTGGACTGATCTGAAGTACACACTGAATTTAAACTTAAGCAATTAGCAATTTTGAGAGGATGCAAAAAAGCTCAACCTGGTGAATCTATCACATTTTTTTATTTTATTGTAGGAGAAATCAGATGGCAACACAAATGAAATAGGGAGAGAGTCCTCCACATGGATTTTAAGATGCAGAAGTATTCTCAGTAGTAGGGCATTTTTGTAAAGGCTTTTAGAACCCACCCACCCCTTCTTTTGCCTTTAAGTCTATTTTGAAACCTAACATGTCTATTTTGCCCTTCTACCCTTTTACTATCACTGCTGTGAGTTGGAAATATTTTTCATCAGATAAGAGTGTCCTGTACAACAAGGAAAGGAAACATTTTTGCTTGTTCAAAAAAAAAGAATATAAAAAATCCAAAGGTTTCAGTGTGGAATGAGAAAGGGTCTGATGACATTTTCTAGCAGCCAGCAAATCATGCTGTCATGCATAGGGAAAAAGCCACTAAAATATCCCCAGCTAAAATATCACAAAATTATGTAGAGCTCAATCCTAGGGAGCCATCTGCCATGTGAAAGCTCCACTGATTTCTAAAGGCGTTCATTGCAGGCAGGCTTGCAGGACTGGACGCATAATTTGTCCCTTTTAGAAACTGTAGCTGTCGAAAAGAAGCCTTCATCAAAAACACTTGAGTGGCAAAGACTGCTGGAAAAAAAAGTCTGAATAAAATTGGGATAAAAAACCCACCACACACCCTTCAAAGGAGCTCGAGTGCTGGCTGAAAATGCACAACAGTTACAGGTATTGAAATGAACTCTCCAGGAAAGGTCTGATCCTGCCACGTGTCTGCATGGAAGTCTGTCTACTGTCAGGGACTTTTCTGTTCTGAAAGTGCAGATAAGGTTCCTCCTCAGTAAATTGTCCTTTTCTGAATTATCAGCCCTCTAAAACTAAAGGTAAATAATGCCAATGCAGATAAATATATATGGAGACCTTTGTATATGTGTAATACCTCAGTATTGCCTTTTTATTTTGTTAACAAACACCTATTGGGAAGGGTTTAGTAGGTCCTACCTTGGGACAGGCAGACAGATGAACAGCCCTTCAGGGTCCTTCTCCCAGCTCTGTGTTTCTGGCTTCCTCGATGTGGAGAAAACAATCTGCAGAGAGGCAGAAGGGGATATGTTTTCTCAGTTGCAGCCTGATGAGGTCTTCAACAACATTAGACACCCGTGGAGAGTTACTATAATACAGATACTAAATGAAAGATCTTTTATGGCAGTAGTGAAAGCAAAGCTTTGATAAATATAAAAGAGATAAAATTCTGTTAATTTTCAACTTGGGACAGACGGTATATTTGAATTTACAGACATGCCAAATGGTAAGTTTGGCTTCCAGTCTTTGAGATGTGGCTGATCTATTATGGGTGATAACAGCATATGCTGCTTTCTGAGTCACTTTCTGTTATGTCATGAGAAGCACCACCGCTAGTAGTGGAAGGTATTTTTACATTGGCTAAATTACCAAACGAGGTTCACAACATGGAAAATAGGTGGGCTCCAAAGGTTGATTCAGTATTTCAGATAGATGTCAAATTCAACACCGAGTAAATAAATCAACGAAAGCAAATCTCACATGACAAATCAACACGGCATGTAGCTCGTTCAGAGTTTTTTTCTTTCACAATGTCAACGGGTTGTGTGTCTTGACAACTTCCTTTACCTTGTGATGCCTGGGAGAATTAATGGAGACATTTGGCCTTTGTAGGTCTGCGTCCAAACTCGTATGTCCCGGGGAGGTAAGTAGCTGCTTGAGATGCTGTGGAGCAGCGGTGAACCGCTAAGGAATGGAAGCATCTGAGTGCAATTTGATGGAGCAGATGTTGCATCCTGCCACTCCACAGCTGCCTCAAGGCTTTGTCTGGTGTCAGCCCTTTCCTAAATGAGTTTTCATAATGAATTTATCTGGTAATTGACACATAAAAATCCATGTTAATATAACATTAAGAACCTATCTTAAATTTACAAATGCCAGGAGATTGGAGGGAAATAAAAAAGCTTAAGCTTGACTGTCACCAAAACTTACCTGCTGTTTTCCACGGGGGAGAAACCACTGATGCACACAGACTTTACACACCACAGAGTTAAACCTCACTTTTTTCTTTTGCTGGTGCTTGCTAAAGGGAATAGTATTTCTGTGGAAATATAATTTTTGACAACTACACGGGCAGAAGGAGCCCTTCCAAAGCACTTCCTGACTTTGGGGGGATACTGCAGTATTAGAACACTTTATTTGCTTTTACCTGATGCCCAGACTTGTGGCTCTGGTGGCACCAGAGCTGTCCACCAACAGGCCAAGCAGCAAAGCATTTCCATTATTCCTTGCAGAAATATAAAGATGTTCTCTATCAATAGTTCAGTGTTTCCACCATTTTGACAGCAAAAATAGTGGTGGCCCTAATTTCAGACATAAGCTAGAGCAGATCCTTCAACACAATAGCCCACTTTTTACCATATATGATGAGAAAACCAGAAACAACCTCCTTCGCAGGCTGACAAGATTCAAACCTGCAATTTTACCTTCAGGGAAATGTTCTTACCAGTGGTGGGTGGGGATACCTTCCACCAAAGCTATACTAAAAAGAGTTTAAGCCTGAATTTAAGCTAGAGTTTAAGTCTGGGAAAAGGAGACACACTGTTTGCAATCACTGTCCATAACATGGAGGTGGTAATTCTCAGTATACACCTGTTCCTCCTTATGGACTACCTGTCTCTGTAAAGGTGTAGTATGTGAGGTTGAAAAGAGGGACATGTGGGCTTGCTTATCCATGTACTTCACATTTATTTGGATTTAACATCTATAAAAGTTGTGTTTTGTCTGGAAAAATAAAGTCTTACTCTAAAAAAATCCCAAACCTCTTCTTTTATTGATACAACATAATTGAAATGCTGTTTAAAACCACATTAGCAGAATCAAAATGCCTTTTGAAGGCAAACTGTGCTTCTGAAGAACAAGGAGCTGTGCTTCTGCTGTTCAAGGGACTGACAATAGAAATTGGTTCAAATTTTTGTGGTTGGCCTCTCCTTCATCCAGCATCTCCATGCAGCCTGACATCCCAGCTTCCCCCTGTGCTCTTCAGCTTTTTCATCCATGCATGATATCACTCAGTCTCCTTCCCCTGAAATTTCTTCCCCTCTTCCCACACCCCACTGCCCACCCCAGTGCCCTTCTCCTCCCAGTTCCATGCACTGCAGCCTGTCAGTCCAGTAGCATCTTAGCCCTGGTCTCCAGCTGCACATCTGCACCTTCTCACCTGTAGTTTGGTCAGTACTGCACCCACCAGCACTTGTATTATGCAGTCTGTAGAGCCTTAAGCATCCTGGTAAGGAAGGAGGAAGGAGCAAAGCAAGCAATCCCCTGGTCTGCAGAGCCTCACAGGTCCTCTACAGGTCACCATCTCAGTTTCATGGTACTGGGAACTCAAGAAAAGAGGCATACTGCAGACGTGTGAAATGGGGGCAACAGTGGAGCCAGGCCAGTTCAGATTGGCAGATTGAAACACAATTTTACTACTGAAAATAAAATGTAAATGATCACAAATTGCAGGTTGAAAATGTAATATTCCAAAACCTGATTCAAATCTGGAAGTACTCCAGGATGGAAAAAGTTGGGATTGCTCTCATTCTTTCAAAACACATCTTCCTTTATGAAGATCCTCTGAATTAAGAATTTGGCTACAGCAACCAAGCTAAAACAGAAACGACTGAAATTCCAGAGATTTAAAAACAGCCACTGAGGGAGCAAAGAGAAAAAAGAACTTGAAACAAAATGCTGAGAGTGTTTGAAATTATTAGTTTTTACTGAGGTATAAGCTAACTGTGCTGGAGTAGCAACAATTCCAGTACTGTGACTACTAAACTCTGTCAGGCAGGAAATGTCATGGTGTTATTTTAAAACAGATTTTAGATGGACTTTACAAATAGAGATGTAAACACAGCAGGTCTGTAGAAGCAAAATGGGAAATCAGCTGTAGGTGTTACAGCAAAATAATGATAATATTGCAGATGAACCTAAGGCAGACATGATGTTCAGTGTCTGATGCATGATGTACAGAAATAGTCATCTTCAAAACTTCAGGATTAACAGAACACTCCTTTGTCATAGAGATAATGCAGGATGGATGTGATCTCCTAATTATTTTATTGTCAAGACTGAAATTAGCAATTGTCATCTGCTCCATCCTACTTCTGTACAGGAGAATGAAAGACAGGGATTTGGTCCCCCCTGGCTCATAGGCAGATGGACAGTCTGCCCCAGCAGCTTAAAGATTGAAGAAGCTGCATGAGGAATGTGTGTGTGAAAGTCAGTCAGAAATAGAGCAGGTAATCACAAATGGAAGTGTATAAAGTACTTTGGGGTGGAGAAGTACAACTGCTGTCTGGGTAATACTACTTCTAATTTCTGAAAAATCTCTAGAAAGAAAAGAATGCCATAAATGAGTTGTCACTCTAAGCACTATAGCCTGCTCAGCCTGCAATTGCTTGAAATAAGAAGTTGTGTCCCAGGCAATCATGAGTTTAAAGATCATTCTCTCAGGTGAATGGCATTGTTACCAGCTCACTCAGAAAATGCAACTCAGTGATGGAACAGGTCCTTCCCAGTCCTCTGTTCCAAAATCATAAACTTTTTCTATCAGTTTATGAGTTCAGTCACCCCAGAAGCTGCAAGTTGTAGAAATCTGAAGTCATCCAAGAAATTCTACGTATCACTTTGTGACACTCCACCACTTTGCCTTTGGACTAAGAGAGACCTCATTTCCTGAACTGATGAGCAGCAGGCAGTTTTGATTTTACTACCTGGGTCTACAAAGAGCCTAAGTTTCATATTTGCTGAAGACTTTATTGGGATTTTCTCAACAAAGCCAAAAATATGCAAAAATTACCTCCACCAACAATTTACAACTATTAATTGTAAGTAACAATTAAGAAATCAAATCATTTTGTCTCTCAGATGGACTATAAGACAGTGTATTCAGTTAGTGGGATATACTTGGATCTAAGGGAATGCACAGGGTGCAGCTTAATTCAGCATTTTGGAGTTTTTAAGAATTCCTAAGACATGGCTGCGTTTTTAAATTGTGACAGCATCCCAGCCAGAGCACGAGGGAGATAAAAAGTACTTACCATCAGCAAGTCAGTCAGAGAAACAACATGGACTTTTATGACAACTTGTGCAGCTCTGTGAGCCACTCCCTTGGTTCTTCTTCATTCTTTACCACCTGAATGTATCCAACATATCCACTTTACTGGAAAACACATTGGAGAAAAATAAGCAAACAGCCATTTCTCTATTTTTACATGTCAAGCTCTCCAGAAATGCCATGGAATCAGAGGTTTCCCATTAGGGAAGGAGTTGTTCCTCAAGTTACCTGGCAAGAGGTGCTCTTGGAGTTCTACGTACCCATTCTGGGAGTGAAGAGAGTGATGCTGCTCAGCCATTTCACTCCAAAGTTGTTTCCTTGCTATTGTCTGAGTGTAATTGAGAAGCATGGCTGTAGAAAACAGTCTTCTCATTAAGAATATTGAGTTGTATAACACCTAGGAGTTTATGGCACTGCAAATCATTTAGACTTTTGCAAACCACCATAAAATCAAATGTGTAGAGGCTGCATTAATTTTGATAGAGGCAAATGCTTTCTTAAATTACCACACTTGAAAAATTAAGCTGCTACTTTCCAGGGCAAAATTTTAAAGATATGTCAATCTATTTTCCATTAATTCCACTATTTTTGGGGGGGTGAGAGGGTTTACTCATCATTTCCTCTCTACTAGGGTAAGCCACAGACTGGGGCTTAGTATGCCCAGATTGGATGTGAGGTACACAACCTGTAGTTGTAAAGGACAATAAAAAAGATATATTCAAATGGCTGTGCATGCATAGAGGCAATATTGGGAAAAATGGTCCAATATTTCTGTCTCACAGATGTAAAAATGTCTGTTAGATGCCAGCCTCCCCTAAGAACTGTGAGGAACTTCTGAGTGTAATGCAGTTTCTCCTCTTTCATTATTAAGATTTAATACATTTCAAGGTTGGAGAAGGCAACATATCTCACTGAAGACTTGTAAGTAGAGAATGGAAAAAAAATGGCTAAGTATTGAAATAATGAGGGCATTCTCCTCCTTCTACATGTAAATTGTCTCATAATCCAATTAATTTTCATATAAATTTATTGTTGCATATGCTAATGCACAGATCTGAAACAAGAAAAAATATTAGAATGCATTGTAAGACATATGGAAACACACAGATTATGTGATCTTTACTAAAAATCCATCTTAATGATGAAAGCACCATTTAGCATCCACTCTGGAACTTCACTTCTTCATTTATTTATGAGACACCACCTTCTGTAGACAAAGAAAGTATCTTCCAAAAATAGGAATGCCATATTTTCAAGGCATACTGTAGATTTTATTTTTGTAACTAGTAAATGTCAGAGAGTATTCATACACAATATTGAGGCATTAATGTTTTCCTTCAACAGTGAAGATCCCTTTCCTTTAGACATTATATATTTATGACATACACTGCTGTCAAATAAATTATGTCAAAGCAGCTAAAGCCAGACCTTGTGACACCTGAATCATAGAATCAGGGCAAATAACCTTTAAAATGAAAGACTTATGATGAGAATTAGAAACATTTAATTTGCATAGCTATAACATTAACAGTCTTTTCCTTATTACATCCTTTATGCCTGATTTATAATTGTCACTATATTAATTTCTTAACATCCATTTGCACTCTATATTTTGCTCCTCATTGCTCACCTTGTTTAGGAAAGTGTGGAACAAATTCTGTAAGAAGCATGTGATCAGACCCCCAGCTTAATGTACTCTGATTAACACATCTTAAATTTCGTGGAAAACTTTTCATTCATGTAATGTAGCCTCTAACATTTATAATTAATTCCTAAAAATAGCTAAAAATCCCTAAACACATCAAACAAATACATCTCTGAAAATATTTGGCTATCTCTTGAAAGCAATTTTGTGTTAATATTTTCCTGTGAAGTGCAGAATACACCAAAATGTGCAGAATACACCAAAATATGCAGAATTGAAGCATCATTTTTCCTACACTAGGATGATTCATACACTTTGAATCTAGGAATGTGAAATGTAAGCATCTAAGTACACATATAGGAATCAAAGTGAATGGATAGATTGTCATAATTGCTTACTACTCAGAGTAGTCAACTGATTGATTCCATTAGCTGAGATCTATTAGTTCAATGAGAGACTTCCCTGAGGCTCTGCTGGAGGGTGCAGTCTCTTGCATGTTTTGTAATCAATAAGACCAGGACTCTGCCCTTATTGCTAATGCTGCCCGAGCTTCTGTATGCAAGCACAGTTAATAAAACTTTGTGTTAGTCTGAAAATCCCCTAGGGAAGTTCAGGTAAATAAGGCTGGAAGGTACAAAGATGAATGTCTGCCTCAGGAGGGCACAATAACTAAACCTCTTAATTTTACTGGCTGTAATTAACCTCTGTGGATAGCAGACCAGAGCCTGCACTGCTGCAAGAAGACAGACACCCCTATCAAAGATCTGCAGAGAGCAACTGAGGCAAGACAGCAGCTCCCAGCCCCTGAGCAGAGCGATGGTGACCTCGTGGCAGCTGGTCACTAGTGCACCAGGTCTGATGGTGTGTCATCCTGCTCACTTGAAGACAGGCAATGTACAGCCACTGGGTTTAGTAAAGGTCAGTAGCCTGGTGGGCTGGCAGTGGAGAACTAGGAGCTGTATCAGCAGTGAAATAATTTGCCCTCTTAGGTCATTAGTAAAAAAGAAAAGACATCTATCGCCCACTAACCATGGTTCTGTACAGCAGTTCTGGTCTGACAGAGTCTGAAGTCAGGACAGGTGTTTCAGAAGCAGTTGAAAGGAGAGCTGTCTTCAAGGGTCCCTTGAATGCTCTGGGCTGCAGAGAAAACACTATCCTAAGTGGTGCTACTTGCCAAAAAGGGAATCTCTTAGCCATGCATATTCTCAGAAATAGAAAGAAATTTAGGCTGATTAGATAAGGTAAAATACATGACAGGAATATAACAAGTATCCCAACGTCCAGTATTGGAAGATTAGGAAATTTAATTTCATCTCTGATTTTGCCCTGAGAGACAATCAAGCAGGAATGGCAGCAGTAAGACATTCTGAATTTGAAAACTTACACTGATCCAACACTTGTTGACACTGGGTCACAAGAAGGTCTTTGAGCTAATGGGAGATAAATGTCCATCCCAAAGCAGCCATTTAGCTGTGGAAAAGTTATTCCTTTTGAAAGCAGGAGAAATTTGAAGCCATTTTGATTAGCACTAGAAAACTTAATTTGACGTAGAGAGTTTCCCCCAAGGACTGAGACTACAAAGCATTTAAAAAGTATTTCTGTGGTGCCATTTACATGGTAGAACAAAACTGAATGTCTCCTGGGAGATGTTATCTTTGCTCATGACCCTATTTTTAACAATTTAATGAATCAACTTATCTGGAAACTTTCAGGCTTGTTTACCATCAAAGAATAAATACTGAACTTAGTAGAAAAGATGCCATTTATTCATTTATTCACTTTGCAGTTGAGACTCCATTCAGCTGTGACATAAAATTGATGCTTCTACAATTAAAGGACATTGTAAATAGTTTCTAAAGCATTAATAAATTACTAAAACTGTTTGAGGAAATTACTAATCAAATGTTATAGCCTGTTACTGAGTCCAAGGATGTGGTGAGTCATTTGCAGTCAGCTAAATCATCTGAAACAAATGTGCTTGGGACAATGTACAGAACTTATTTCTCCTGTGTATAACAAGCTTCTTGCAGTTACTAATTAATCCTTTGCACAGTAACTATGAAAGCAGTCCCAGAAGAACATGTACAGAACACTTCTGGTCATCTGTGGGACAAAATGGGGAATAACTTCAAGAATCACCAGTAACTGAAAGAGTAGAAAATCCCCATGGCTCTCTTCCGTTGTCTTCTAGTAGCATCAGTCACCAAGACCAGCAGAAAAACCTGTTGNCAAACCATAACCATAAGTAGTTGTCATGAGTTATAACCAGTTGTTATAACTCATGACAACTACTAGAGAGGGAGACAATCCAATGCACTTAGCCAACATTCATCTGCCTTCTTTGCATATCCAGAGCTCCCACTGACCTTGTCAGGCATTAATAAGCATACAAAACCAAGGACAAGAAATGGAAGATGATGTTAGCTGTGATATGATGCTGTTACTGCAAATGACTGCCTTGAACAGAAGAAAGGATAAGTTAAGCCACTGGAAACAGAGTATACACTGGTATATGGCTTCCTGCAAGCAACACACAGGTTTTAAGTACTCATAATGTCTTGTTATTCCATGCACAAAACTAGAGATGCATATTACAACAATAGAAGATACATAGACAAATATACCTCACTGGTAAACACAACTAGTACTTCATGTCTGCTTTCTAATAATTTGTATCTAAATGTATCTAAAAATATTNGAAGAAAAACCTGTTGATGCCTTAACACAGCTATGCAGAGATGTGAAAATCCCACCATGAGCCACCTCATCTATTGCAGGCAGCTGCTTTGGGCAGACAAAGCAAGGACTGATGCTGAAAACAGGATGCTTTAATATTAGTTTTTGCCTATACACTCCACCCTTCTACTCTCTGTAGTATTAAGATGGGCATTGCAGCTGTGCCATATTCATTTACCTTTTCCATATTCATTTACCTCTTAGCTTACATGTATTTTTTTCAAGCCAGTGAGGACTGCTTCCTCAATTTTTCTGATTTTTTGGTTGTTTTTTGTTCAACTCACATTTTACTGCTAGTGTTCATGTATGGCAACAAAGGCAGGAGGAAAGAAGTCATATATATTGCCACATAACATGATACTGATAGCATCATCTAATATAATTGCTGGCAAGCTGTAATGACAAGCCAAATACTCAACCCCTGAACTCCTGCACCCCATTTGTGTGCTCACACACAGTACTGCACATGCCTTGTGCCTCTCTACTGTCATTTCTTAGCTGCTACAGCTGAAGACTTCAGCACCAAACAAATCACAGCTCAGACTGGAAATGCAGACTACTCTGTGCAGGTTTTCCTCTTCATTCTCAACTGAAGAATACATGTGGCTTTGAAAATGTAGCAAACCATAACCATAAGTAGTTGTCATGAGTTATAACCAGTTGTTATAACTCATGACAACTACTAGAGAGGGAGACAATCCAATGCACTTAGCCAACATTCATCTGCCTTCTTTGCATATCCAGAGCTCCCACTGACCTTGTCAGGCATTAATAAGCATACAAAACCAAGGACAAGAAATGGAAGATGATGTTAGCTGTGATATGATGCTGTTACTGCAAATGACTGCCTTGAACAGAAGAAAGGATAAGTTAAGCCACTGGAAACAGAGTATACACTGGTATATGGCTTCCTGCAAGCAACACACAGGTTTTAAGTACTCATAATGTCTTGTTATTCCATGCACAAAACTAGAGATGCATATTACAACAATAGAAGATACATAGACAAATATACCTCACTGGTAAACACAACTAGTACTTCATGTCTGCTTTCTAATAATTTGTATCTAAATGTATCTAAAAATATTATATAAACCCACTGTAGAACAATTGCATGAACACTCTCCGAGTGTTCTTACCAACTGTAGTAAATGCATGTGGCATACAAAAGATCATCTAGGAAATCCTTTGGGGGAAAAAAGCTACAGAGAAACCCTGGTGTAGTTCATTCTGAGTATGAGGTGAAACTAGCTGTATTCCATGGGTTGACATCACACTTCACTCTGTTCACTGAACTTGCTGTGATTCTAAATTGGGAGAAATAGAAAAAAATGTATTATCATGTTAGAATATAATAAAGAAATCAGCAGATGAAGCAATGCTAGCTTGAAAATGGTACCATTATAAAGACTAATAAATCAAAGGGGTTTTATGACAAGGATGAATTCCATAAAGCAACAGATGAGTTTCTTACCAACTCATCAAGATAAAAATGAGAATTACACAACATTTTGCATTTCTGAACAGCAGCAGAGATGAAAAGGAACCACAAAGCCCTTTTGCTTCTACCTTTCTGACAGTGAGGACTATTTCCTCTCTGGGGGGAAGCTGAAATGTAAATCAGAAGGAATCACTTTCCATAAATCTCCAACTCCTGCCTCCTATTCTTTTCTGTCCTATCCCATCCTATGCTATTCCATCCTATCCTGATATTTTGCCTTCATGTAAACACTCAAAATTCCTACTGACCTCAGCATCTTAAAAAGGCCTGGGAAGAGCATCTGAGTGTGTTAGTTATAGTGTGATGCTGCTACTGCAGTCACCCTGCCTTCTTTCACCTCTGCATCTTCAGGTGTTAAACACAAGGAACACATGAAAAAGCCTCAAATCACATACTCTGAATAGACTGAAGAAGCATCAGCAGCCTATCTGAGGCTGTGTGGGAGCCTTTCAGACTCATCCACTGAGCCACTATTCAGAGTTTTGATTTGCCTCACAGCTTTGGTAGAAACATGGGATCAGTCCCTAGAAAAGTTGACTTCTGAGCTCTAACTCCCCCTTTTCACTTTGAACATTTGTCCTGATCTGTCCATCCACCATTTTCATACAATGGGACTGTTAGTACATAACCATCTTACAGGAGTGTTAGGAAAGTTAATTAATGTCTTTAAAGACATTTTATAACACAATAATCACCCTAATTCATCTAATCAGACCCATACAAAATAGACAATAACCATCCCCATTGTTTTTGCATTTACCATTTCAGGAAATTATTTTCTGCAGGGCAATAAAATGAAAAGTGTTGAAAAGCTCCAAAGATAACATGTTTTTTACTGGTCAATCTACTAGGGCAACTGTGCCAACTCACCTACCTTAATAAATCAAAGGGAAGTGGGTTTGTCTACAGGCAACTCCAATTTAATTAGTAAAATAGAAAATGAAAAAAACAAAAACAAAAACAAAACCAAAGCAAAACAACAAACCCATAACCAAAACCAGAGACCAATGTCTCTTGGAGAAGGCTCTGAGCTAAGCTCCTAGCCATGTTTGGAATCATAAATAAAACCATGGGGAAGCACACTACTAATAATGCACGCTCAGCTCCACTGGGATTACAGTGGAAAAGGCTTGCAGGGTTTATGAGGAAAGCCCAAGTTTACTGCCTTTTAACAGGGAATGCAAGAACATATTCAAGCAAATGTGTATTCAAGCCTCAAGCCTCAATTTCTGAGCCAAGCTTTCCTTGCTCCTCTAGCTCTCTCTTCCACCTCGTGTAATTCCTCTCTGAGTTTCCACCATTGAGCCAACAGCACACTGCAGTGCAGGGTATACACAAGTTTAGTGGCTCAAAACAAACTTGCTAAGGATGCAGAAATGTTTTGGTCAGACCAATGTGATGCTATGTGAAGTAGCTTTAAGCAACCCAGGCTGTGAGTGTAGTTTCACCCACTGGGTGAGAGAGATTTTGCCTGACTGTGAAGCTATGTTAGGTATTTTTATAGGACATTAATCTTTCTAGTGGAGAATGCACCCAGATTGATGCATCACAACACAGCACCTCTGGATCTAGACTGAGAAGTTGCTGTTAAAGGAGAGATGGTGATGAGAAGAGAGTGCTAGGGGGGAAAAAATTGGTAACTGTAGTCCAGAGGGTAAGGACCAGTTGTAGGGAATAGACAGAGAAACAATTTCTACAGAAAAGGTTCACTAGGTAAATAAGATTTCCCCAGACTTTAACAAATTACTGCGAGCATCCAGGGAGTCCTCCAGACACCACCTACCTCTGCTGCAGGTCTCACTCTGAGAATATGAACAGCATCGATTGCTGAAGAAAGAGATTCAAAGAAGACAGGATTTTCAGGTTCCAGATTTCCACCGTACTGCATTGCTTTTATCAAGGAAGCTGCAAGAAACCAAACCCACAAGCACTGGTAAGGCAGTGAGGATATAGAAACAGTCATGTTAAGTAAAATTGCTGTGAGTTGACACTTGCCTTTGCAGTGTGCTAGCAGCACATCGACGTGTCTGGTTTTACACTCCGTGTAAATCTATACGTGCGAAAACACGACATTCAAAAAACAAACCAAAACAGAACTGCTCAAAACACCAACACAGACTGAAAGACACAAAAAGAGCACATTCAACCCAGGCAGAGAGCATGGGGTGCTGCTGCTGAGGCTGTACTGCCAGCAACCACCAGAGCGAGCCCTTCCATGCTGCAAACACCACAAGCCCACACTTAGTTTCTTCCACCACCTCAAACTACGACTCTGTTGAGAATTAAATCTGACTTTGATTAACAGTTTTGCATTCAGCAAGTTTTCCCAGGCCCTTTCCATATGCTTACCTACCAGGCTGCAAAGACAGACCTAGGAAACTTTGAGGCTTTGAGTCTATCAGAAAAACACCAGAGCCATCATGCTACATACTGCAGTAAGGCATTCTTTATTCTTCCTTTGAAAATGTTCAGCTTAGTAAGTTAGAAAGTATATTAAAAAAAAACCACAAACAAAACAGACAAACAAAAAATCAACACACACATACACACAAACCAAACAAAACCAACCAACCAGAACCTCAAACTAGAGTAGGGCCTTTTTCTGGCAGATGAGGTACATCCAAAGCACTGCTTCAAAGAAATATGTAAAATAACCCATGTAAAGTGGAACAACTGTGAGAGAAGAGAGTAAACAAGAATCACATCAGAATCCCCTATGTTTAAAAATAAACCAAAAGCCTGACTCGGCCTAAAAATCCATCTAACTCTAGCAGCAGTGATGCTAACAAGGACACATGAATGACACATGAGACTCATGAGTGTGTTCTTCTCTGAATCACTCAGTTTGGGACCAGTCATTCACTCAGAGGCTGCATGCCCAACCTGAGCACTTCACAGCCCAAAATGGATTTAGCTATCAAAAATTTGTCAAACACTTCTTTGACATAGTTTGGTTCTGAGGTCTCCAAGATCTTTTGGAAATCAGTTTCACCTTTTTTTTTAATTAATGCTTTATTGAATGCCCTATATTTAGAGGGGAGAAGGAATAAAGAGTAAGTCCCAGTAACCTTATTTTTCCAGTTTTCCAGTCCAGAAACTCATCTCCATTACACATAGTTATTTACATTTACAATGAATGTCACCTGAAATCTGTAGACTTATCTTATATAAATACACAGTGCAGTTTAATACCAAATCTGTGTCCACCTTTTCCACAAATGACATGTTTATCCACGAATATAGGGGAGGTGACTAGTAGCTGGCCCCAGTAACTCGTGTGTGATTCTATTTCTCTGTACAGAATTTGTCTGATGTCATGAGTACCTGAAGCAACACTGAGACTCCCATGTAGTCAAAGAAATGCAGTCCACTGCAGTCTAAGATCAAAACACGCCGCTCACTGTGACGTGGCTGCAACAATTCACCTATGTATTTGATAAATTAAAAAGGGGATTAAGAACTGGATTAATTAAAAGGAGGAATAGTCAAGAACTGCGTGTAAGAATAAAGATAGTTGAACAAAGTAAGCCCAAAATATCACAACAAAAACTTTACTGTTATGTACTGAGGCATCAGTCAAGCAAATGGCCCATTTTAGAACCACAAAGGAAGGACCCTCAGAGCAACTGGATGAAGTGATAAAGGGCAGAACATTATTAGTGAGATGTTTGAGACAGGAATAGTCTCTCAAGAATTAAAGAATTGCTTCTTCAGGCTTGAATTTTTAAATGAGTCAGGGTAGTAACTTGGCCTGTTTGGAGGAGTTTACATGGGATGCATGGAGAATGGATCTCTCTTTTATTCTGATATGACCTTGATTTTTGTAGCACCTGCCTGTGGCTTAACTAATATCATCCCCTAAGGAATAAAGATATGTAAAGTGGAGAGTGTGGTTTTCCTGAAGTTTTACTGTGGTGTGTTTTGTTTGGTTAATATTTTGTATACTATCACATATTGATGCTGCAGAAAAAAAACAAATGTTGATAATATTCATGAAAGTCTTATACTCATTCTTTAACCTCAGGCCATCTTGAGTTTAAAGTAAGCACACTCAGTACTAAATAAATCCTGACCTACCACAAAGATAAATGATTCCTGGCTTTCACAAAGGGAAAACTAGAAAACAATGCACATCTTATTTATGTTGCTCTGTGAACAAATGTTATCATAATGCACAAACCAAACCAAATAACAGAGTGAACAAAAGGCATTCTGAATGTAAGCTAAGTGGTTCTGACAGAGCAGAGGTAAAGATTTTAAACTCTTGAGGGGACTTAGAATTTCCCCATGTGTAGATACATAATGATGCTAATTCCTTTCTGACAGTAGCTGGAGATCTAGAGCCTTTAGGACTTGCATCTCCAGAGGTTTACTGTCTTTGTACTGTCCAACATACACTAACAGATACATACCAAACAAAAACCTCCTGCCTGACATTACTGTGATGGAAACCCAGAAAGGATGGATGATCTGCTAAGCTGCTCACATTTCCACACACCTCCTCTGCCTCTGAAACAAAAGAACTTATCCTCCCTCCTTGTTACTCCTGCTACCTTCCCACCCAGCTGGCATCCCGTGTTGCCAGAGAGGCTGCCTGGCTTCTAAGTGGGGCAGTGGGTGGATGGGGGTGGGGGCAGGTACAGACCTACTCCCTCTCTGAACCAGTGGCAAGGGCAACAGCAGCATTTCATTTGCTATGGATACAGACCCACTGATATTTCCCAGAGGGAGAAAGGAGAGATTTTGACAAAGATGTAAACTGTCATGCTTTCCAGGATGACTGATTAAGGATTATGTCTTCCTGCATATTTATGGCTTCCTGAATATTTAAAGCCCCACATTTTGGTTTTGTTTATATAGGGATTTTTCTTTTTTTCTCTCTGGTTTTTATTTTAAAGCCCCCATGAGCAGTCGTCATAGACTGGTTGGTACAAGGAACAACAGAGTGCTGAAGTCCTCAAGGCAGGACTTAAGCAATTGGAAAAAGAGGTCTTGTGCTGCCTGTCACTTCTGTGACAGTTAATCTAAACGAAGACTGAAAGGTGCATTGGCAAGACCTTCTCACAGGCAGGGTGCTGGGCACTCTTTACAGTACCACACTGCCAAGTCTTGGGTAACCATTACCACCGTGTTGCTGTGTTACAGCAGAGCACTCCAGCTTCTAAACTCTGTAGATTCCTAGAAATGTCATGAGTGTAGTTAAGAAATGTAAACATTCAGACAACAGCCTCCAAATTAGATTCTCTGCTGTGACCTTACTGCTGATAAGTGTTTTAAATAAACAGGGTGTTTTAATTCCATCCGCAATTAAGTCGTCTGTATAAACTGTCTTCTGCAAAAGGTTGCTGCAGCTCTCCCATAGGAATGGACGTGCTCTGGTTTGAATTAAGAGTTACAAAATGTGGGAAGAGTGGAATTATCCAGCTTAATCCTTAACGGAAAGCAAACCTTTAGGGTTTTTTGCTTTGTTCTGCACTGTATTGATACACTGCACAATATCGATGGCCAACATGTCATTGAGAATTCAGCTGACATTTCCTGAGATTTTCTCAGTGGCTTGAAATATCACAAAGACTTAACATGGCTCTGATCTTATCCTACTTTTACTTTTGCACACTAATATTCAACTCCCACTGTGCATGCAAAAAACCACCCAAGCCCAGACCTTAGGAAAACAGCCTCTTACACCTTTGTCTGGAGATGAATTCAGGTAATAATGTGAAAAGTGTTTCCCCTCGTGGCATACCTGTTTCAGCAGGCACACAGTGCTTCCTGGGAAATAAGAGGGAACCCCTGCAGTATTTTCATGTGTTGCCTATCTTAAAAAAGTCAGCCAAGAATAGAATAAAAATGGGACCCATTAGGCCAGGGTTAACAGAGTTTAACACTGTTTAACACTTTATGTTTGGCCTAACTGAAGATATTTATTTCCAGACAGCTCATGTTCAGCTAGAATTAAATAGAAAAATGTGAAGCCACTTTGCACAGTTCCATCCATCTCCATTTTAATATCATTTATAGATAATAAACTCACCATGACAACTTCCATTGGAAAGTGAACAGAGCAACGTGTTCTGCTCACACTGAAATAGAAGCAACAAACTATTAACATACCAAGGAAAATTTGTCCAGTGCACACTAACCAGAGAAAACCAACCTAATACATAAGAATTCTGTTTCTGGTTATCAAAGTTAACTCCAAAATCATGTTCTATGCATCAGCCTATTGGAGAGATAATAACTGCTGAGTATGTCTCTCAGTATTCTTCTGAAGTTATAACAAACTGATATTTCACTTTTCTCTTTACATGATTCAACCTCTGAGATGTTTGCATCCACAGAAAGCATGTTATGAAAACAGTGACTGTTGGAGAAGCAGTGCTTGGTTTAGAAGTTGTCAAACAATGGGGAAAATATACTTGAAAAGATCAATTCTAGCCAGTGATTTAATAAGATTAACTTTTGATTCATTTCCTACTTGCTGCAATCTCACTTGTTACACAAATATTTTACTGAGAACATTTTTTGACATGTAAATTTATTAAAGTATTATCTTTATTTGGAGACTTTTTTAAAATAATGAGTTCAATGTGAATATTAAGTTCTCAGTGGAAATGTGAGTTAAAACCAGAAATAGAACACGGAAACAAAATCCACTCTTATTTTTTCACTCTCATTATGTGCAAGAGAAAGAACTTAAAAATAATTAAATTTATGGACAGTATTTCAGGTAGCTGTACTGCCAAATACCTTACAGAAGGGACAAAGGATAAAAATCTGCCTCCTAAGTAACTTAGAAATTAACTTATTACACTTATTAACTCATAAATTAATTCCATTCAAACCCTAAGCAATTTCTTTCTGTTTGGGGCTTTGTTATCATACTAATGCAAATGGGTTAGCCTAGCAGAATTAAGGCAAAAAAGCAGCACAGTTTCTGAGCTGAATTTCTGAACAATGAGGAGAAGTCACCCATCAAAACAGGTAGGGGTAGCACAGCTCTTTGGCAAGAGACAGCAGACACACATTGCTGAACGCTGTCATAACAACCCATCTGAGAAATGGCTGTGATTTTCTCAGCCCAGTTTGCCAAACTGGATGAAATTGCCTAAATTAAGCATTGTTTGGTATTGGAATGTCTTCATGGCAGAAAAATAATGAGTATTTTTTCCCCTTTTAGGGAGTGTTGTAGGAAGTTACAGTAGTTATGTGCAGATAAACTAAAAATCCCACTACACTTATGGAGATTTTTATCTGAAACCAAGTTATGCATAATTCATAGACTGTTTATTTTTCCAACACATTAAGTGCAGAAGATGAAAAAACCACTACTTTTGAGAAAACTTTAGTTCATTCCTACCTTCTTCCTAATTCTCCTGGGAATTTTTATACTTAGAAACAGAAATTGTTTATTTCTCATAGAACCATTTACAGGAAAAAAAAAAATCACATTTTCTTCAAGTAGATTTGTAGCTATTCTTTGTCTTTTTAAAATCACAACCTTGTATTAGCTGAGGTTGAGCAAGTTCTGCTAGAAATTGTGAAGATTTTTGGACCAGCTCTTTAATGTCTCTTACAGGACCATATCTAGAAATAGTAGAGATAAACTTTTCAACTAATAATAAGAAAATAATTCATATTGCTTCTGATTAAGATAAGGATTAACTTTATTCTATTCTAAATTTGTCACTTGCACTATTACCTTTGTACATCCATCTCAGTCACTTTATTGTGTTCTAATAGAAATGCAAGGCAAGAAATCATGATCTTCAACACTGTCACCATGATTATTGAAGCATGCAGCACATCCTACCTTGCTTTCATCTTCCCATGTCTGGCTGCTTGTGCTATCCTTTTGGATTATCTCCATCAGGTCAGCATGAAATTTTCTGGCATTCAGAAAGACTAGAGGATTGTTCACTGAAACTACCTTTACCTGTTTCAATGATTCCTGTGGAATGAAATAAACACAATGCTCAAAAGATTTTCTTGGGATTGAGAATAAAAAAACCAAACCTGTTTTCTTTAAAAATCCTGAAAATTTCTGTAAATCAACCTAAAAGGTACTGTGAATTGAGAGAGTGATATAACAGAGAATTGTCTTGATCAGTCTTCACAAGCAATCACAAGCTCAGGTGAGATATGGGTTTGTAGGTAGATAGAATGAAGTCGTTCTGATGAGCTCTCTATTTAGCTTGTGAACTAAATCTCTGTTTTCCTTCTGACAATTAGGTCTGAGACAGCCCAAATTCAATGTGGAGCACAGCTGCTGGTTCCATTTCAGACTTGAGGAAAAATCTGTTGGTCGTTAGGGTCTTCTATTTTTCCTGGTTGTACTATTTGTTCTAGTAAAAGATATTACATCCACTTATAAAGTTCTTTATGTATATTCCAATAAATAACTGTATTAAGCTTTTACACATCTAGTGCTGTAAAGAGGAATAAGCAGGATCATGTGTGGCCTGTAAAAGTTACCAAGGGTTTCAGTAGCATTTTCTACTTTTTCTACCTGACAGGCACGAATGCAACTAGAGGCTCTTAAATAGCCACAAGAACACTGCTTATAAATGCCAGCTGCCAAAAAATAATGGGATTAATTTGCTCTCAGGCATGTCTTTTACATAGGCTGCCAACTTCTAGGTTACGTGTGGAAGTTCAGAACATTCTCATCCAAGTGAGAGGGAAAGAGGATCCTTGAATCCACTACTTGAACATTGCACAGCAAAGAGTCCCACTAGGTTCCCCACTTTGGAAGGATGACAACATTCTGCTGATTTTAATGGGCAAATGCTGTAGCTGACAACATCTCAGCAGGTCAACAGCAGACTGTGAGGGCAGATAAGAGATTCTGAGAAGTTCTCTAAAAGGATTTCAGTCCACGAAAGTGCTATATGCAATAAAGCTTCCTATCGCTAAGTGCAAAAGGGTCTGAGTACAGAAAATATCCATTTACTATGAAATAAAATATCTGATTTATGTATCAGCTCTCAAAAATTAACTACTTGTGCCAATGGGCAACAGGATGTAAAACCCAAGAATCTGCATGAGAATATGGATTCAAAAAGCTTCTCTTCTTCCTAAGAGACATGTAACAAGGTCACAGTCAAACACAAGCAGAGCTGACACAGATCATTTCTTGAGTAGTTTCTAAAAGCACAGGACTGTAGTGAAGATAAGCAGTTTTCCCAACAGACCTTCAAGCAAAACAGGAGTGGAAATCTTCACCACAAAGCACAACAAACTATCTCCTTATTGCAGACTACTCAGACTTGTGGGAACCAGATCATCTCTCAGACACCACCACAGTGACCATCGTACAGACCAAGGAAACATTTGAAGCATCCAAAACTAAGGCAATGAACCCCAGACTGTGTACAGGAACTTTCTGCAATCTACCCATGAATGTGATTGTGGTAAATAGAACATCACCGACATACTTTGGTCACTCAAGTGGCAAATCCTGATTGACAGTTAAAATGCCTAAGGTTATGGGAGTGAAAGCTCTAAAATAAGGACAAAACCAGAGGGCAATATATGCTTGAATGGAGAAGAACTTCAACAACCCATAGATTGGCATAAAATGATGCTCTACACAGCTTGGTGTGGAAACAAGTGGGCACTATGGTGCCAAACCAGAACTGACTGGTAAAGTGGAAGATGAAAACTAAGAAAAAGGAAGACTGATGTGCAAAGATCAAAGCCTATGATGATCAAGAAGCTACTAAGCTTCCAAAAATACAAGGTGGAAAACCTGAAAGGCTCAAATTTTAAGGCCAAATCAAGCAGATGGCAGACTTAGGTATAATCTTTTGTCTAGGATGGGCAAGGACAACTGTGCCCCATTGGGCTCTGGTTTGGGTCTAGCTCCTTTCATAATTGGAACTATTCTGAGAAAAATAGACATCCACCCTGCTAAAAAAGAAAGAAAACTTTCTCAGGTGGCCCATCACCCCTGTCACTTAGCAGGATGCCAGCAATTGCCCCATTGACTCTTGCACAGCACTGTCCAAGCTTGAGAAATGGTTCAGACTGGTGAGTGCCTGGGATGCAATGTTTCACATAAGCTTCTAAATATCCTCTTGATTTTTTCCACATTAAAGTGTATTTTCTCCTATTGATGAACTAACTCCTATAAATCCACAAACCTTAATGGCAGGGCAGTTCAATAAGCTTGCATCTTTTCATGTTTAAAAGTCCTGGTATTTCTGTTGGAGCTGTTATTTACCAGAGGAACTTGGATCAGTCTAACTTTCATACATTAAAAATAACTCTAAATGCCTGCTGCAACTCAGTGACTCTAGATTCAATTAAAGGCATTTTTCTAAACCTTTTCTTCTTTGTTTTCTGTAATAATCTCTTGAGCAATTTGCTTTCTTAACAAAATGTTGTTTTCCCCACTGTCTGCAGACACTGCTTTATTATTACTTGGTTACAAGCATTAATCTTGATGATTAAGGAAAAAAAAGCAGTGGAGCAGTTAGCTTAAAAAAATAAGATGCATAGGGATTTGTACAAAATATTTTATGAAGAAATATGGGGATGAAAAAAGAAACAAAGCACCAAACCCACACGAACAAACAAACAAAAATACCAAATTTTGGTTCCCCATCCCTGGCAAAGTCTCCCCAGCACTCTTCTAAAGAATGAAAACTGATATAATAATTGCCAGCCTCAAAACTAGTGCTTTTAATTCACATTTCAGAGTCCTCCCCATTCTCATCTACCTTTCACATTCCAGCATTGTTCAACATGCCAAAACAGTAAACACCCCTGAGCTAAGTTCAGATTTTAAACCCCAGATAGCTCTGATGGAAAACATTTGCCAGAAAAAATACATTCTTTGGAGGAGAGCTTCTTCATGGTGAGGTAATAACTGCTGGGCTTGTTGCTTACTGGTACATCAGACCCTTCATAAGCATTAGGAATGGAAACTGCCATGGTGGAGAAGGGAGAATGTCCCAGAGATGGGACTCTGTGCTTAAAGAACACGTGGTTCTCCTTCTCTCTTGGCTGCTGACCTACCGTTTAATCTCAGAGTAGGGAGTTCACCTCTCTGGGTCATTATCCTTCTCCTCCTACCATAGGCCTGACCACAACCAACTTGGATGAAAATCACTGAAAGAATTTAAAATCTCTGACTGGAAGGTTTAAGTCTGTAAGAAGCTGAATTTCAAAAGCAGTCTTTGGGAGAGATTCTTCCATATTTTTCTTCATGTGAGGACACCTTGGTTTGAGTACAGCCCGGCGAGATGTGTGAGGTAGTGTGACAATCTCATGCTGCTGTCTCTCACACACAGTGTCCTCTGGAAAAGCTCAGACACAAGGGGCCAGTGGCAGAAAAGGAGTCAGAAAAGAGATAGTGGATGATGGTGGATGATGAGATTATCTGTAAAGTTTCAGGGAATGAGGAAATCTGATAGGAATATAGAGACAGCTATTGTCTGCTCAGATGGCCCTTGCTCCTGCTGCCAAGAGATTTCCTTAGACTTAGGAATTAGGAAACATTTACAAAGAGCAATTCCTAATTTAAAAGTAACAAATAAACTACCATAGACAGATCTAAGAGAACTTGCTTAACTCCACTTTGCAGATCAGCAGCAGAACCAGGAAAATATTCTGGCTTTTGAAGACCAGAGTGGTTTTTCATTTGCTACATAAAAATGGCTCTAGATTGCAAGTGATCATATCATAAAAATATTCCCTTGACTCACTGATTAAAATCTAGTACAATTTTCTAGAGAAAATAAACAATTCTGGATTAGTGGAACACACACACACATTTAGCTTACCCAGTTCTCTTCTATTTTGTATTTATATTCCACTTCTTTCATGGTTTTCAAACTCAGCATCTTTGCTCTGTAATCAATACACAGAGAAAATCTGTAAGGCAAAACCCCAGCATTTCTGAACAGAAAAAAAGAAGAGACAGATCCTAAAAGTACAGTGTAGAAGTTTGAAGTTGCAACAATGCAATCCATGCTGATTTTCATGCATATAGAGCATATGTTCTTGTGATAATGATCCAGTCAGGATCCTAAAGTTGGCAATGGAAATAATCCCGGAATACAAACATTTAATAGATGTTTCAGTGTTCAAGGAGCATTTGCAGGTACTGGGACTGGCTAAATGAGGCTTGCAAACGTCAGCTGCTCTCTCTTGTTTGCATAAATCAAGCTGTAGCTGGTTTTAATGCATTCTGATACACAGTATGTATCACATCCAACACTGGCATCTGAACAGAAACTTCACCAAGAAGTCACTGAGTAGCAGAATGTTACCAAAAAGGTATTGATTGATTCAAGCAAAAAACATCTTCCAGAATTTGTGGTTTGCAGTTTTTCAGCTGTTTTCATGCTGGTGCTGTGACTTACTCCAGAAGAACAGAGCTATGCACGAATGGTTAATACTGTTAACTTCAGCAAGCACTAAATTCAGCTGTTTATATTGCACTTAATTTCATGTAAACAACTGCCTGCAGTCATTTCCAAGACTGGTGAACTGTGGATTAATGTTGTAGCTCAGAAGATCATGATCCTTAGCTGATATTTTCCTTCACCCATAAGCCAAAGTAGCAACTCTAATATACAAAAATTATCTCTAATTTCTTTGTGCTGGCTTTTCTAACGCATACACTGAATTGATATTTTCCACTAGACATTGGAGTTGTGCAGTTATGGTTCATCAATTTACATTATTAATGCAAATCAGCTCCTGTGCAACAGAGTATCTAGGAGTTTATAAAGACACTTCATTTACTAAGGCTTGCCAGACACACTTTCTCCTTAAGGAGCAAATAAACATCTAATAGGAAAAAAAAAATATATATATTATTGAACATTCTGTTGATCTTATGCTACCTTCATCTAATGAATCCTACAGATGTGTAATAGTAAGAGCAATCACAAAATGCCATAGTATGAAATACTGTAGAGATCCTTAGCTTACAATAAATGCATAACTGTGACTTTTTGCTTTTGCATTACCTTGTAATTTTCTGCAACTGAAAACCTGAAGTTTCATTGTTAAATTTAGTTTACTGGATGTTTATCCTGATTGTGAAGCAATATGCCAGGAAGAAGGCATGATGATGTGCTACCAGAAAGTGTTTTTCTTACCTGGGAAAGCGGAAAATTGTGATCACTACAGTGCAGACAACACCATACAGCAGTCCCACGTTGGCAGCAAAGCATATTGTAAACACATAGGTACTAACCCATATGCTCTTTAAGGGGAGAAAAGAGAAAGAGAAAGGATCTCGTTAGACATGAAAGTGCTAATGGAAGTACTACAAACCTGAGATTCGGGTGGGATTCAGAATTAGCCCATCCTCATAAGGCTGAACAACACCTGAGATCAAATGATCCACTTCAGGTGCAGACCTGAGCCTCACCATGATTACCTAAATCCCTGCCACAAGACCTGCAGCATTCTTCTGTCTCAGAAGGAAACAGAAAGCATGAAAACCCAGTAAAAGAAGAAAACCCATCAACATAGGAAGAGTCAAAGCCAAAAATGTTTTAAGTGCTGCTGAGTGCTGAGACAGCTAGCTGACTGCCTCTTTAGCAGCCTAGTATTTTGCATCTTAACTGTAACCAAAGACTCCAATTGTTGTACAGGATGAGCCAAAATAATCATATTCTCATTTGTCAGCCATCATGACACCATGCAGGGAATGTGTAATTTCTACTATAAAATGCTTCCATTCTTTCTGCTCTACAAGCCAGGCATACAACTTAGCTTTGCCTCAGCTGTGGTCATTTCCTGGCCAAGTCATTTGTTCAATTTTTTCACATTTTATTTTTCTTTGAATGCCATCATGCTTCTCTGTTGAATACCCCAAATCCCTGTCACATAATTAGGTCATTAAAATAATCTTTATTCTATTGTCATTTTTCACTTAAGACTGTCACCTTCTGAAATATCTTTTCCTCAGCTTCCATCACTTTCAATGCCAACTGTTAACAGCAAAAAGAATATTTTTCTTCAGCAGTCCATTACGAGGCAGTTATTCTTTGTCTAGCTTAAAAAGCTGCAGCTGATCTGAGATGCTCAGCCTTAAAACCAAGAGTTAACAAGAACTCGTCTGATGCAAGGGAAGTGCACTGTCAAACTGGAGAATAAAAAAAAAGCAGCTAGTAAAGTAGGTCAGCATAAGAAATTAGACTTACAGGAAGGGTATGGAAATCAACATTTGAGCTGAAGACCTGAAAAGTCAAATACACTTATAGACAAATTCCAGATCAAGTTCCTGGTAGTAGTTCCCAAAAAAGAGGCGAAAATTCAAGATGAATCATTCTCAGGTTAATGTACAAAACATATAATAGGGGAATCAACACCTTGGAAACAGCCAACAGATGAAGACAGCAGAGGGAGGACAAATATTGTTATGTATAAAACATATATGGTGGAAAAGAGCAATTAGAAGAAATTATCCAAGGTATAGTGCAGACCAAAGACCTCAACTGAAGCAAGAGATCTTTGAAGTCCTTATGAGTGCTGTGAATGGAATGAAAGGGCTCTTCAGGGTAAGGATAGGGGGGTTCTAGGTGGAAAGAAATTAAATGTGATTTGAGAGGTGGGATTTAAAAACAGGATAGTCATGAGGGTTGATAAAAGCCTGGGTGAAAGAAAACCCAAACAAGTATATTCAGTAATATTCAGATGATAACATTTGGTATTAGCTGCTTAGGTCTGACAGCCTAGCTGCTCATTTGAACTCAGCTGCTCCTGAATATTAAATCTGCAAACAAAAGCAATCCATGGTGAACAGAAGAGATTTCATAGAATCACAGAATATTCTGAGTTGGAAGGGACCCATGAGGATGATTGTAGACCTGAGCTGTACCTGTCAAGCCATGCTTTTTATGGATTAAATTAAAACAGTATGTTTTTATAAAGAATCAACAAATTAATATTACTCATCCTGTTTGTCTTCAATGATAAGCATAAAGGAGTGTGAAGGGAGAAGGTGACAAACCCCATAATATTTTGTTTCCATACACTATCATTTGCCAGAACTATTAGCATAAAATAAACCAGACTTCTATCCTACATTGACACACACCCATCAAAGAATCAGTTCCAGAACAGGCAGCTGCTAATTATTTCCAGATTGTTTTTAGAGTTTCTATCTTCAAAACACTTTGGATAACTTGGGTAGGGGAACTCATTCGTTTCCAATGTGCTGTCAGTTGCTGGGGTGATTCTTTTCAGGCCAACATCAACACCAGTTTCATTACTCAAATCACTGGCTTCTCAGACCAGGCAGCAGTGCAAGATCAACATCAAGTCCAGTCAGATTCCAGAAGATCCTGCTGGAAAACTTAACTACTTATTATCTTAATGAACTGATGGAAGCCCTCTGTCCCTCTTCCATAACTACCAATTTTATTCAGTCCACTGTCCCCAGATAATTCTTGATCCATGTCATCCAACATTTGTGCCACTGGCTATAGGGGGTAAGTTAAAGACCAAATACAGTACAAGCCATAGAAAATGTTTTCAGAATTTTGTTGCTTGAGGAACACAGGATTTCACAGAGTCATAGAATAGTTTTGGCTGGAAGAGACTTTCAAGATCATCAAGTCCAACCTTATTCCTTATCAAAACCACTAAACCATGTCCCTAAGCACGACATCTACCTGGCTCTTAAACACTTCCAGGGTTGGGGACTCCACCATGACTCATAAGAGACATGTTCCAAACCCTTTACTAGCTTGGTAGCTTCCTCTGTACCCTCTCCAGCACCTCAATGTCCTTCTTGTAGAGAGGAAAGATAGAGCTTTTATTCTAGATGATGAAAAAAACAAATGTTTTATTCAGCCTAGACTTACCATCAGTGCTGTAGAATACTACTGGAGAGTTCAACAGAGTCCAATATTACCCCAAATAAACTGTATCTCCCACAAAACTATATGGCAAAAATAACTTTCTGGATATCTGTTAACTAAAAACTGCATAAAGAGAAGCTCTAAAAGCTTTATGGGCTGCCAGTATGTATTTAGGTAAGTAGTTAAAGGGGTTTGCTCTACTATTTGTCCACTACATTAAAAAACTCCCTCAAAAGGGAAGTCTAGGATGGACTCATCTTTAATATTTGCTAGGGATTCTGTGCAAATGCAAGTCAGACTATTCAGACTTTGCATTAGATTTTCATATTATCTATCTGCCTTTTCTAAATGGATTCTTCCTCTGAAACTGCAAAATCTTCCTTTACAATCAATCGATATTCTATTTGCAAAATCTTTACCTAAAGCCTCCTAGGACGTGTATTTTTCTGCATCTCTAGTGTTTCCTACTCTGTATTCACATCTTTAGCAATAAATTAGCTTTAATTCTACATCACTTGCTAAAATTCTATTTTTTTAATACAATTGGCATTACAGATGCTGGTATTCTGAGAGAAATTAAGCTGAGAGTACAGAACCCTAATAATAATGGCTTGCCCTTATGTCTTTTAGGGCCACAATACAATTAAAGTTTACTTAGCAGGTGTTTGTTAGTCTCAGGAAAACCTCCTTAGATTAAGTTTCACTTACCCAGTCTATTTTATCCATATTCCAGTATTTTTTCAAGTCACAGAACTGCAGCAGCATCCCCTTCAAGCCCACAACAATAATGCTTGCTAGCACACACTGCAAAGACATGAAAAAGTATTTGCAGAACTGGTCGTGGAAACAAATGCTCTTTTTTATTATTCCTTTTAGCAGTCAACATTATCATGAAGTCATCAAAAGACTGAAGTTAGTGGTTCAAACATGGGATAAACATAGGTGTCGTTGTGACACAAGTGTATCAGTGTCAAACCCAACTTTTGTGTTCCTGAAGGCAATCTAAAAGTCTCCTAAGGGTGAGAAAAATGATGTCAACTTCAGGACTTCCCAAGCCTCTCCATGCACCACCAGACCAGCTCCATTCTGCCCTAGTCCAAGGGATTTGGAAGCAAATCAGCACTTAAGTCCTAAACAGTGAAGAATTCTCAATGTGCCTCTTCAGAATCCAGAGCAAAAAAATCTAGTAACATTGTGGCAAAGAAAATAATTTATTGTTCTCCAAAACAGAAGGAGGAAGGAGATGGATGAAGAAATCATCTGAAGCCAAAAAGTGATGGACTTGCAGTGCATAAGTGGGAAAGGTTGAAAAAAGCATAGTAGGAAAGATAAAATGTCAAGAAAGAAACATAGGAAAAGGTTGATTTTTTTAAATGTGGGGGAAAAACCAGTCAAAATGTACAGATAATCCATATAAATCATGAAGGAAGGGAAGCAGCATAGTAAGAAAAAGCACATATTGTGCCCCCCTCTTCAAATGTCCTGAGCATAAGCATGAAAGGATCTGTGTTTGAAAGACAAGAACCTTCCTGTGACACGAAGTAAACAACAATTTAAGTCAATTTAAAACACAGTTGCATTAAAATTTCCTATACAACCATGAAAGAATTCTGGATAATTTCTGGAGCTAATAGTTAACTATTAATTCATAACACCAAAAGCTCTATAGCTTATGTGTAAAGACACCAGATTGAGTCTTAGTGTGGAAGATTTATTCCATGACAGAGACAGAAGAATACCTCATAAACTTTCTGCACTTGAGCTTAGCTCACAATCATTTATTTGAGAAGCAAGGTCATACATCATACACAGAACTGGAGAAAAATCATGCATCTTCATTAATTTCTACCACGTCTTGACAATTTACAAACCCACGGCAATCTGGATGTATATTTTTCACAAACTGTGCCAAAAGTAAGTATAATGTACTTAAGTGACAGCCTATATATGCAACTCTATAGACAACCATACATATGCAACTATATGTGTGTAAAATCTGTATGTATTATGCTGTCACCACTGTTATTTTTGATTTTGATACTTGTACCCTTACTATTTTTTCTCCCAGTGGAATGAATCATCTGGTTTGGAGGTTGCACTACCTTTTCCTGGCAGAAATGGTCATTAGAAAAATTCTGACATAATCTTCAAGATAAGGAACATACCATAGGCAGCCAGTACAGCATAGGTCCAATTGCATAGATCACCACAAGAATTAACACACAAGAGATGAGGCAAGCCACCTGAATCAATAAACAAGGACAGCAGATCAGTCAGTCTAAGAAAAAACCCCCAACCAACACAAGACATTATGTGAAAAGCACTAATTATCACATATTGTGGACAAAGACTGAGATGTTTTAGGTGTTAGCTATTATCTAGGGATTGCAGATGCATATCCTTTCAGTTTTAATCTCTGCTGGTTACCTTCAGTGAAAACTTAGTAAGAGATAACATCTGTGCTTGACCCTGCTGACAGCACACAGGCCACAGCACCCCTCACACACTTCCCTGTTAAACGCAGCAGGTCTGGGCAATATCTCATCTCAGGAGTTTCACAGCACCCACTGTCATTCTGTAACATATTTTTAGCTGTGGGCTCTGTGTTGCACTAAATAACAGCTCTGTCATAACACTGAGCAAAAATTATATATGGAGAACTGTGTCATCCTTTTTGCACAAGAGAAGACTTCATATTTTATTTTATTTTTTTACTGGAAAGGAATCTGTTGTGTTAAGTCAGAAGCCACCAATGATTTCATATTAATATCAGTGGACTCTACTTTGGAAAATGCAGGAAGAATTTTACAGATATATTAAAAATTATAATTAATGCAGGTTACCTGAAACCAGATGAATATATGGTCTGAGAATTATATGGGTTTTTTTCAGTATTATATGGTATTAATCTGATGGAAAACTACAGTAAAATTGGAGTTTCCTGCTCCACTCTGAGTGCTCACAAAGTGTGGTTCTTCTGGTCTCATTAAGATACAGTCCAGATTCACAGAAGGTTTTTGATGATAAGTAGACAGATGCTCACTTTATTTTTATATTGATAATATGTTTCTTTACTAAAATAATTAGGTTCCATTTTAAGAGACAAGTTGTTAAAAACAAAACCAGACAAGTTGTTAAAACACTAGAAAATTAAAGCCATGGTGTACTTAAAAATACCATCAAGAAGGATAGACAGAGCGTTTACAGGGGGAAAAAAATGACACAAAATCTGCTGGTAAGTCACAAGGAACTTTTCCCTCTTTTTGCCTTCCCAAAAAGCAAAAAAAAAATTAAAAGTGTTGAATCTATTTGAAGGATACAGTCCCTCACTTCTGTTTTCTCCCAGGAAAATATAAAGGACATCACTGATCCCAGGTATAGACATTGGAGAAAAATAAGGGATGCTCTTGGCCTCTGAAAGACTTTTCTTGCTTGATGTCTGCCAAAGTGACTTCTTTTTGTGGAGTCAAAGCAATCCCTCACTCTTCTTTTTGCCCAAAATCTGACCTTCACTTATTAATGACATTCTTTTCACCACTTCATTCTGCTCAGATAGCCCCAACAGAAGAGGATTAAGTGGATGTGCTGCTTTCCAAAGAGAAGGGAGGAGAGAGAATTTTATGTTTATTAAAGTACTCTCAACTTTTGGATGTAGACCCTCCTACGGTGTAAAACCAATGGGTAAAACCAAGCAGATTCTTGCTAATTTTACTGCGAACTTCTCCCTTGAAATAAAACTATGGTGGCTGCTTTTTCGTTTTCATATCTTGAATCCCATCCTATCAGTCGATCCATGACCAGAAGAGGATGTGTGTGAGTATGGTATGATACTGAATCCAACCCACAGGCATGAAATAGTTGAATTACCTTTGCTATTGGCTATTTGCATATAAATGCTTTTAAAGATTATGACTGAATAAATTCTTCATTCTGATTCATCGAGTTCAAAGCAGTATGTAGGCTAATTAACAAGAAATTAACATGTAGTGTTTTGAAACAAAGCCCTGTATTGTGGTATTTGCATGAGAAATAATGGCAGGACAAAAGGAAACAGTAGCTATGCACTGTACTTAACCTTGTCAGTTGTACCTCATTACCAATTGCTTTCAATTTACTTTGAAAATCAGCTAGAAGCACTAAGTGAAATCTGATTTCTTTCTAAAACTTGGTTTGCCTGTACCATTAAATCCATTTAACACCATTAGAGGGCACTTTTGTTACAGCGCTGACAAATTCACATCAAACCTGAAAGGGTTTCTTGTGTAGTTTCCTGCAGTCTGACCACACAACTCACCTGTCTTCTCTGCCACAGGCTTCAGAGTTTAAATTGAATTAATCCGGAAAAAAATAATAAGTGGAAACATTAATTCTTCTACTAAGACAGCTGCTGATCAGATGCAATTCCATTGATACAAATAACAGGGCAGAATCTTTTCCCAGGACAGAGGGAAAGCAATGGATAAATCAGAACAAGTTTCAGTGATCAGAATCAGTCTTAATTCTGCTATGAGCTTGGGTGTAACACCTTACCTGTGTTTTGGCACCTGTACTGTACAAAAGTGCTGTCCGTCCCATCGCTGCAGCACTTGGTATGCAAAAGAAGAATGAAGGAATCACATTGCTGAGGCCATGAGCCAAAAATTCCTGCAAAGTTGTTAAATAGAATATGTTTTTTTCCTATCATTTTGTCATTTCAATGCTTCTTGTCAACAAAGGAGTAAATATTAGCAATGACAAAGGATGGCCATATTTTTGAGGGGTAAAAAAAAATATAAATCACATATGTACATGATAAAAGATCTCTCAACATAATATTTCTTCTCACAACTCAGAACTAATTTGAATGATAAAGCTGTTGAACCACATTCATCAAAAGAAGGAGGCACATTTTGTTCACAAAATAAATGGTATTGCTAAATTTTGAAGATGAAGTTCAGCCAAAATATTTACATCTTAATCCACATCTGCTTTTCAACAAGCCAGAGTCTCAAGTAGTGGGATCTGGATAGTGTCCAGGTTGTTTCTGGCTTATGGTTCTACTGGAAAAGACAGCCACTGATTTTTTTTTAGAGCATGCTTTAGTGAAAGTGAAGTATGGTAGTAATACTATCTGCATGCTGTCTTTCATTACAAATACATTTGGTGTTTATTCACAGTCAATATGCAGGCATGTCTGAGCAAAGATGTGTAGAAGTGGAGAAGGCACCTTGTATCTGCAGCCTAAGCTGAGCAGTGTTTGCTGTGGAAGTGCCCCAGTTTGGCTACCTGGCACCCATCTTCTTCCCCAGGCTATAAGGAGCACGTTCATTTGCCACGGGCAACGTGTAAGGAAAGACCTCAGTACTGCTGGAAGTGCTTAGGACACAAACAGTATTGTATCCAGCCAGGGAAACACCTGATCCTAAGTCTGTCAGCCTCACAAACCCACATCCATCCATCCAGAGACCTATGCCTGGCACCAGAATGCAGTACAGCTACACCTACCTTTGTAGTCTCTCTCCTCATGGAGGTTTTGCTGTTTTGCTCCATTATCCAATGCAGGCAGAGACATAGTTTCTAACTAAGGTGTGTAAACTACAAGATACCAAAGGTGCTGTGCTCCATGGAGTGCTCTTGAGACAATGCAGCACATTGCCCTGAGGTCTGACCTGCAACTCAAGGTGTTTTCCCTCTGATCCCTAGAAAACATGGCTCTGAAGCATCAAGAGAAATTCATGGCACAGTGTATTCACTCTGAAAAATATTTCAGAGACCTGAGTAGACAAGAACATTTCCAATGGCATAAGAGTTGCAAGGGACACAAACTGATGTAGTAAGACTAACCTGTCTCAAAAGGGTGTTCAGATAGACCTCCAGCTGCAAAACCAGCTCTTCTTCATTCAGCCTCATGCCATTTATCCCAACCCACATAAGAGAAAGGTTGAGGCAGCATTTTCAGCACACAGACTATTGCCAGTTATCTAAAACTGAGCGTTTCTTATCACAGTGCTTGAATTATTCTCTATAGATTTCCCATTGGCTTGGAGTTGCCCACCCACTTTAACAAGTAGTGGGGTAGTGCAGAAAGCAACATCTCTCTTATATTTGTGTCCATGGTAAAGTGGAACTCTGCTCAGCCAGCTAGGCCATTCTGCAGAGCTGAACTGTGCTAGATTTGGGGTTTACTGTAATCACTGGAAGGCCTCAGGATGCCACATGGAACGTGCCTTTCCTACTGGGAATTCATCTGTAATACATTTTCAAAATGCTGAAGCCATAAGGAGAAAGAGTTTTACCTGGTTGTCATCCACAGTGTACTTAAACTTTTTAGCAGAGCCTTGGGCAAGAGCTAGAGATGCTACATAACCAACCAATGCGACTCCAAAAGCTTCAGTGATGACTTCAGGCAGGATATTCATAGGTGGTGCCTTTGGTGGTGGTAATCTGTAAAAAAAATAGACAGCCCTTTTTTTTCAAAGCCTGATACGTAGCCTTGATATACCCCAGTTCATAAATACACAAGAGGAGCAATCTCTGCATGCACAGCTAATTTTTGTAATGCTTGTAAGGTGATATTTTTCAATATTTTAGATTAATGAGATCTCAGTCTGTGGGGAAATGCAGGGGAGAATTTGTAGAAGGTTGAAGTTTCAGATGGATTATTCCACTTGCAAACTTCAGTTTAAGAAATTATGAAGGAATCTTTATAAATCAGCTCCCTCATCATCCCATCAATCATCAACCATTCCCTAATTTTGTAATATTCAATAGAAGAGGCTCCACTGTATATTACTTCATTTTATACTTGGCTCTCCTTGATTTAAACCTTTTAAACCAGTATTCCTGTAGGTCATGGACAGTATGGACATTTCTTTCATCTCATGGAGACCTTCTAACAGTGACTGCAATGAAAAGCCTCAGTTAAGAAGTGAAGCACCCCACATTGTCTCTCTACTCCACAGAAAAACCCTTCAGGCTCTCCAGAGTACAAACCACACCACCTGTACTTGTTCTTAACACTCTCCACTGACAATGACAGTTACATATTTTAGGTAAATGCCTAAAAATAGGTAGGAATGATGCGGTCTTGGACATGGATTTTGTGATATTTTAGGGAAACCCTCCAATTTCCAAAGGGAGATTACACAACAGCTATGCTATTCCTTACCAGCCCTTAGAATTTGAACGTTCTCCCTGACATCTAATCTAATTTCTCTTTCCAGCTAATTATACTGAAGATTTTTTTCCTTCTCTTCAAGATCATGGAGAAAAATGCATATAAGTGAGTGGAGAAGAAGACAATGTAGTAATCTCCAAGCCTCACTGCACTGCAAGTCCTTTCTGCTACAATAACCCAAGGCAACATTCAAAAAGGAGGCTGAAAAAATCTTGTAGAGTTAGCTGCCCTCCTATCACACACTGAGCAGCCATCACCAGGTACTTATTACCTACTTTTAATACCACAGAATAGTAAAAAGCTATGAAAATGCACAAGGAAGTCTGCCTTATCATAATGATATCTACACAAATACACCTTCTTAACTCGGGTGTGAGCTGTGAGAGTGTTTGAGGACATTGGAAATCATAATAGATTTTTGCCATTTCTTATTTCAGAAAACTACTTTGACCTCTTCAGAGGCCATTCTCAGAAGTAAACGTCTTTAAAAGCCACAAGCTAATAAAAAGCACATTACCCTTCAGGAATATGTCCCACAACTTCTAGCCCATAGACGAATTCCATATCAGCATAGTAGCAAGCAACGGATGTAACAATTATCTATTGATTCAACACAGAAAAAGATGTTATGTTTCTATTGCTTTTAGCTCCTCACATGGTCCCTATTATTGCCATACCTAAGCACATGACAGTATTCATGCATTTATCCTTAGATCAATCCAGGAAGACAGGGAAATATAATATACAAAAAATTATTGCAAACGTGGAAGAGAATCAAAAGGAACTGAGATCTGGACACAATAAAGAAATCACAAAAGATGGTTGAAGGAGGACAATAGTGGTGTTTGTACATTCTGTGTTAATGAAAAGGATCTGTTCAGGTCTCTGTAAAGCCTCAGGAACCTTGCCAATCAGTGTCCAAACTGCACGCACCCCAGACCACTTCCATCCACGTGAGCAGGTTGAAAGAATTCATCATTTAGCTGTTCCTGAAGTGTCTGATTCAGCTGATGTTCTCCAAGCACATCTGATCCAGACTGGCAGCCTCAACGTCACAAAACACAGCAGAAGATGTGTCTGCCTCTTACTTTTCTGTTGCAGGAGGTATAGGTCTTGCTGAGCGAGTGGGAAAGTTGGGCCCGAGGAGGTTCGAACTCACTCCGTGTACTTTGCATGAGATGAGCACACAAATCCCAACAGAACAGGCACAGGTTCCAGCCCATGATCCTGTTTGTTCTACATTTTATCCAGTATTGTTTAGAAACACATCTTAGAGCAGAGACCAAAACCATACTACCTCATTTCCCAGCATTTTACCCAAGAAAAAATACTTTGCAAATAACTTTTTCCAGCAAGAAGAGTGCTTGTGAGAGCCCACTCTGAAAACACCTGCCCTTCATTTTTTAAATTTTCTTCAGAAATCTAGAGAAAAACAAAACCCTTTTGTCCTGCTGCTGCTTATTTGACTATAGCTTAATCCTTAAAGCAGGGATTTAAAATGCAGTAACTAATTTTAATCTAGCCTATGCCACGTGAAAGGAAAACTGTAACAGAAAGCAATGACACAGCTATTTAATTTTGTTGCAGGTAAATACCAAGCAGCATCTAAACCAAAACTACCCAAAACAAGACTTGTCTGGAGTTACAACGTGCCACTCACCTTTCATTTTCTATTTCAAACTTCTTACACTTTAATATTGTAGGCTTCATGTTCTTGCAGTTATGTAGGAAGCAGTAAACACGTGAAAAATATTATACAAATTAGGAACATATGCCATTTCTTTCTTAATTATCTTGCCAAACTGGTTCCTGTTCTTACATTAACATACAGCCATCAAAATTAGCTGGCCAGATAATAAGTGTGTGAGAAGGAAACTACAGAGTGCACAGTAAACTTCATTGGGTAATTTGAACCACTGTAAGCTTTGTAAGCAGAAAGTCTGATGGTTATTTTCATACTTACCAAAAGTAGATCGATGGGGAGGACAACTTTAATGTTCCTCTGAAATTTCTCATTCAGTTCTTTAACAAGAACAAGCACCACGATGCTCAGCAAGGAGAGAAGTAAAGCCTCCAGCTGAACTGATCTGATATTCTCAAATATGTAGGCATAAATCTATGGTGAACAGCAAATAATAATCACAGATCAAACAAGGCTTCATTCTGGGTCACGTGCTATGGCATAGTCTACAAAACTGCAGCCATCTGAAATCATCTGTGAGAACTGAAGGATCTGAGTCATCTGACTAACACAAGATTTTGCAAAGAAGAAAATCACCAGTTTACTATAGAAAACAGAAAAAATGCAGTAAATATTTGTATATATGAATTTATATAGGAGGTTTTTATTGTTAAAAGCTAGAAAGTTCTAGTAAATGTGACCTGTAACCTACTCTTATTCAGCCTCCTTAAATCCAGCAAAATAAATGAGTGTTGCACAAAAATGTTGAGTACCTTCCACAAATAAGATTTCTTTTCAATGGACATAGCTCATGACATCCATCAACAAAGTTACTTCTGAGGAAAAAAAGTTAAAAGACAGAAAGGACAGGGGAAGAGAAGGAGAGAGAGGAAGAATGAAAAGGGAAAGAAAAATGCAATAGTAGCTGGATGGGAAGAGAAGCAACAGGAATCTTCCTAGATGAGCATCCTCTCCAGGACATCCTCTCCGGTGCATGAAGTGGTCCAGCCAAATCTGTTTTCCAGGGTAACTCTCTAGGTGCAGCAGGGGACACTCAGGCTCTCCATTGGTTGTTCTTGCCCATTAAGTAAACACTGCTCCATGAAGCATGCTCTGCTCAGGTCCAGATGCTGCACACACTCATCAGCTGCCAAACACGTGTGTGTTATGGACTATTAAAAGGTTGAGACGTGGTGCAACATGCTGGAAGGCATGGTCAGAAAAAGATAGCTTGGTCAATGATGAAGAAAGGAAATATGGTGCTGAATATGAGGAACATGTGGGATAGAAATATGAAGTAGGAGTAGAATCACCAGTGGTGAGGAGTAACAGGGATCTCTGATGATGAGTACAATGCTGCAAGCAAGAGACTGAGAAGAATGCAACCCAGCTGCCTTCACATCAGCACAGATCACACGGTGAAGGGTAAGTTCAGTTCTATTCTGAATTTAAGAGGAGAAAATAAGGCATAAACCAGTAAGACAACAGATTAACAGAAAGCAGTGAAAAAAAATTACAGGTGTACTGGAATCAGTGGAAGGGATGAAGAAAATTAGATGGAACTTCTGTCCCAGTAAACAAAAACATAATCAGACCCCTATCAAAAGTTATTTTCAGGCCTCCTGAAGAAAAACTATAATTGGTTGCCTGGAGGAACAGAGAGGCATGAAAATTGATCCTATACCTATGTTTACTACAGCTGCAGGGTTACAAAAACAAGGTAGGCTCAGCCCCTTCAATTCTGCATTTATATTCTGAGAATTATTGTGTAGCCTGAAGTGTAAACCATAGAGAGACCAGAAGTTAAAATCGAGGATGTAGGTTCAGACTGCATCACAAGGAACTTCTTTTTAAGCCACACCTTTAAGGTTAATAAAATCAAGCAACCGAGGTTTGAAATAATAACAATATATTTTTTAAAAGTGGCTTGTGTAGAAACAGTGAAGCAGGTGATTAAAATAAATGAAAAATGACACTTGTAGTTTTATCAAAAGAAAGATGAACAATTTTCTGCCCCAGAGAACCTATTCTCTAATACTTGCTAACAAGCTTTGACAGTTTGGAGCTTAAATGCTTATATTTCTGTTGGACAGGAGGAAGTACTAGAAGTCCATAATGGTTGATAATCTGAGGGCTGTGCCAGGGCAGGAATTCTTCTCAGCACCTCTTTAACCCAGGCCCCAGGGAGGCAGCAGATTGCCCTAAGAAGTGGGTCCAGTCTGCATAGTTGGTCTTCTGCTCCCTTCAGAAATGAATGACCCATCTTTTTTTCTTTGTAGAAGCAGTTTTGATGCAGGGCAAAGGCTGACAATCTCAGCAGCACTTGTGAGGTACACAAATCACTGTCCTGTTATTGCTGGGTTTCACTCACAGGGTCTCATACCTGTTAAACAAGGGGACCTGGGGAGGTGGGGTTGTTGCTGAGGGGATGCATCTTCTGTGCTGGGCAGGACTTTGTCACCATTGTCCCCTCTCCTTCTGTTCCTGTGCTCCCAGCTGCTGCCCTGCACTGGTGTGAGAGCTGGGCACAATAAAGCTCGATGAGTCTTTTCTTGTCCCTTGTAAAAATTAGATCTTACATGCATACTCCCCTCCCCAGTTTTCTTTTTCACCTTACCTTTCCTATTTGTAAAATACCAGTTGGTGCTGCAATGTGCTGCTCAATTCCGGTGTCACAAGCCATGTACAGGCAAAATGAAATTTAATAAATTACATAAACTATGTGCAAACACAAAAATCCCATAGGCTCAATGCCAGGGTAGTATATTTTTTACTCCATATGCAAAGTTCATTTTTAGATGATCTCACTTGCTATAAAGAATCCATTTCCCTGCCTTTCTTTCCTTTCAACTCTCCTATCACACTGTATTAAATATCCTTACTCTTGCTTTGCCAACCCAAAGGATGCCTGAGGCAGAGTAATCAGCTTCGTGAGTAGGAGGTGGTTTGGAGGAGACAAAGAAAATATGTAAGCAAAACCATCAGTCTTTGGGTTTCAAGAAACTGGAGTAAAGAACACGTCTAGATATACATGCCAAATTTGCCTTTCACTCTCTAGTTACATCTGCACCCTAAGATATAGCTGATGGGTGTAATTTTCACCTAAAACCACCACCAGAGGAAAGAGAACCCAAAAAACAATACCCAATGGATTGTTAACATCTGAATCTGGTGCTTCTGACTGAGATACTGGATCTTCTTAACAAAACCCCTAAGTCTGAACCAAAAACCTCTTAAAATACTTATATGGTGAAATTGTCCCTTCTAAATATAGAGTTTTTTATCATTCTTTTAAGTTGTTGGGGTTTTTGTTCATTTGTTTCATACAATTCTACAGAGCAATCCAGAACCTTAAACAAGCAGAATTTTTTTCTTTGCAAAATGTTCAGAGAGGTTTGATTTCAAAAAGTGAAGGGCAAAGATCTTGTTTCAGAGCCATTAAAAAATACAAGGGAGAAGGGAATATATTTCTTCGAAAGCATTTGAATGACCTCATTTATGATATCATCAGCACACCAACGTGGAAATATTTCTTCATATCACTGCTGCTCTTTATTATTGCTCATAATGTATATTTTTATTAGGCCTTGGCTGTGGTGCTCTGCAAGTTGACAATATTCCTATCTGTAAGGATAGTCTCCATGGAAACACCATGAAAAAGTGACTAGTCACATTTTATATTAAGAAGCATTTATGAAAAGGTTTGTAAATGATTAAAAAATATTTTAATATAGAATTAATCATGTGTAATAGTCTCACAGGCCAACTGACTACTCATAAAAATGGCTCTGACTCTTTTAGTTCTGTCCCTACAAGATAAATTACTTCTGTTTATTACATGCCCCTAATTCTTACTAATTGGACCTGTAACAAACTTTCCAGTGGATTATCCATACAAAATGCTATCAAGATTTTAAAATACTGTAAAATAACATTCTAAAAGCACCATTAGCATGAAGTTCACATGAACAAATTTCCTAAAATAAGAGGAAAAAATCAAGAGCAGTGCAGTTCAAGAAAATATAGTCAGTACTTTTAAATGAGATGTTCTAATTTAGTGGCTAAGTAGAACAAGCCTCACTTCTTCTGATCAATTGATTGCTATCAGCACTATGTAAATATCACCTTAGAAAGAAAATATAGCTTTATTATGAGCAAAATACCATATGTATGGCAAAGTCATATGTCATAAAGCAGTCAGTTACGTAGCTAGGGTAATTTTGGCATAGGAGATCCACAAATCATGGGTCATTTTCCTTGTACCACAATGATGGTCAGGTTTCACTAAGGGAAATATGAAAAATATGTTTAGAATGATAGTTGGGCATATCCTTCCCACATGCTGATCCAAAAAGAGTTAACCCTCCCTGGACAAGTGTGTAATTGCTCAGGATGATAAATGGCATAATTGATGTAATACATAAATTTTAAATTTATTGCTGTATCTTTTAAAAATAAGACCCCTGCTATTTCTTCATCAAGTTTTCCTATTCAGGCCTAGCAAGATGAAGGTTTTGGTCCTACCCTTTCTGCCCATTCCTATGCATGCACAGCAAATTAACCTGGTTAACCAAGAAAACGTCAGCAAATGAAATAACCCATCTCTTTTACTGAACTCACATGAAAAAATGCCAGTGGTCCTGATATATAGGGCATCTTCATTCCCAACAGATACTTCACTTGTGAAGTCACAACGTGTGTAGCTGCTCCTGTCGTCATGGCACTTAGCACTGGTTCTGTCAGCAAGAAAGTGGCACTGCCCAACTGCAGCATAAACATCGTTACCTAAAAGGCAGAGTCATGAGTATGAGCAATTAGAATACACTGCAGCTTTCTGGTGGTAGGGCAACGAGCTGGGATTCTTTTAATAAACTGTAAGATAAAGGAGATAAAGATAAAAAGCAAAAGTCCTTGGAAGGACAGCTATGGCTGCAAATGGAACCCACTGATGCTGATGCCTTGTCCTGCTTCCATCACTAGTTTACCAGACTCTCCCATTATAGTTTACTAACAAAAGTGGATTCAGAGACACTGTCTTCATGCAGTGCTCAATATTTGCTCCTGCTCAAATACGTGAGCAAAATAAACCCAATAAAAACAGCTCAGTACAGCAACATTAAGTAAAACAACTCCAAAGGGGAGGGTGGTGCTAAGACTCATTCTTGCTCCTCTGCTTTTCAGCCCATATCTCAGTCTAGCTTACCAGTTGCCAACACATCAAGATTTCCAATGTTAGTAATTTCAACAGCTGTTAAATTTATTAGGTGCTAAAACTATGGAGAGATGAGTGTCATGGTGAGAGCTCCACTATCCCATGGAGCCCTGCCCCAGGCTGCTGTGCCATCAGATTTCCCTTCCAGTCACACAACAGCTTTGCTCCTCCAGCAGACCCTTAGAATCCCAATATCCCACTGACCCTGAGCATAGAGTTTAACATACTGTGATACTTGGTGCTTTCAAGCTACAATATAATAATATCAAACTAATTAAGTAGCACTGGTCCATCACTTTTAGTTACATCAGGTTTGTACTTGAACATTTCTGGTTTTGCAGTTATTTAGGTAAGGGAGCAACAGAAGTTAATTCAGATGATGAAGGATAGAAAAATACCTTTTTTATAGAGAAATGGAGATGGTTTTATGTGTTATGTATGAACAGATTTTATAAATTTAGAGTAAGAGTAAACTACTTTAAAGACCTTTAAAATCTACTGCCTGTGCATTTGAGAAATACTTGGAGCAGGAGATCTGTATAAAATCAGAAAATTTATAATAGGAAGAAAAAATTCAATATCTAATTGAAGCAGAAGAGGAGAATAGAGATGAAGTCAGGAGAAGAGAAATGAGCAATTGCAGAAAGCAAAGCCCTTTTGGTTTTTGTCCACTTTCAATACTTTCTTCCCATGACAACATGCTCTGGTTATTGTAGTTAAAATTCCACCCTGACTGTGTAGTCAATCTAGCTTTATGTCCAGGAAAAATATTTATCACATACCAGGCACTTTGGAAATCACTAACCTCCAGCTTTCTGTCCATGGTAACTGAAAGGACAATATCATACTGCCTGATGCATGAATTCAGTTGGGGAATGAATTTTAAATCCCTCAAAACCCCATGTTCTGGCAGGTGTGGCTTTTCTTCACCACTAAACCAAACAACAAGTGGAGGCATGCTCTCTGACACTTTGCTGCATGGGTTAAGAAGATGAGGTCAGCCCCAGGGCATATCTCTTGGATGACCTCTCTCTTGGACTGTGAGCCTCTCATTTAGCATGTTCTATCATCTCAAAATTAGAGGTTGCAGACTTGTTCTCCAGATAGCCAGAAACACTTTTTTCCCCCCCAATACTGTACCTCAGTAACTAATTATATACAAGGTTTTGAAATACAGTAGCTGAAAAGCTTACTAGTAAAAATCTAGAAGACTGGAATGCACTAACCAACCATTTCTCATTTGCAGAAGAGCAGCACAACTGGAATCTGCAGCATCATGGTTCTTAAGATAATACAACTCTTCTTCTAGGATTAAAATAGATCACTAGGAACTGCAAGCAGCTTTCTTCTTTTTATTCAGCAAATGTGAGGTTGAACTGCAGTTTGGTATGGTAAGGGTTTGTATAGATAAATATTTATGCAAGAATTCTTGCCCATGTAATATATTTATAGGAAAAAAAAAGATTTTACCCAAAATCTTTTTCTTTTCAGGATTTTTTTGATGCTGTAAAGCTATCATCCAATTCTAATTACAAAATCACACCATAGGAATCTGCTATGTTCCTCTGCCCATCAGTACCTCTGAGGTATTAAATATCAGGGAATAAATCCATTAGGTTGATTAGCTTTCCATGCCCTCTTTATCTTTATAGAGTAGCAGTTACATTAACATAAAACCAAAACTTTCATTGTACTTTCCATTCTGTTTTTAAAAATGAAATAGCCTCTGTAAATGCATTATATTAAATGGTTTGGGTAATTACACTGCTTTTTAGTTTCCTTATTTTCTGTTTTAATGCTGTGTTATCCTCATGAGGATTCCCCTTAGGATAACTAAATAGCTTTCTTTTATGAATACTCAGGAATCTGAAATTAATTACTTGAAAAATTTAGGCAGCTAAGCCCCAAATTTCAAATCTTATAAGCAAATGGTGATGAGAAAACAATTCTAGCTGATTTTATGTCTTGACAGCACTGGGATTCACAGAGCCTGCTCAGAGGTTGCACACAAATGCACACTTGTGGTCTTCACAAAACACAAAGCAGCCAACAGCAGCTTATCTCAAAAACACTCCCCTTCCCTTTGCCTTCCATCTGTCACTCACTATTTTAGATGGTTTTGACTATTTTTTTCTTTAACATTCCTTGCTAATTAAAGTACTTAGCCAGGCTACTGGAAAAGAGTTCCAAAGTGCCTTTCTAACCAAGGAGGGTCAGGATTTTACTTACCCCTTCTGAGAAGGAGCCAGCTGTTTCAGAGATATTTCATCCCTCCTGTGGAAGCTGCCTCAGGTATGGAATTGTCATTGCATGACACGTTTTTATGTAATCAGTGGCTAGTTAGTGCACTGCATTTTTATCTTTTCAATATCAAGGAAGTTTTATGAGCAGACACCAAAATACAGGTTGGCTCCCTTCCCGGAGAAGCACCATCCCACTTGCACTGACAATTCTACTTTGGCTTTCAGGATGACATCAACAGAAAACTGTTGCCCCAAAATACATCATATTTGTTCTTCTTGGTCCAGAGTACCTCATCTATTCCAAGCTATTTATTACTTTTTAGTTTAATGTGATAAACAGAAGCAGGTCACTGACTTAGCTCTTCATCACCATCAAGATGTGGTCTGTCTCCTTATCTGGCAGTTGCAGCAGCTCATAGCCAGGAGACAGAATCATGATGGGAAACATGGATTCCCACACTTAACAGTACCTGGGATGATGGCAAAGTTTAATCATAACCCTGATCCGGACCTGAATATCACAGATCAGGAACTTCAAGGCACTCCCCTGGGAAATAAGTATTTTAATCTGGCCTCTAAGCATTAAACTTGCATAACAGACTAGTGACAGTTCCTACAAGCAGCAGCTCTATTAGTATGACTCTAATGCAAGTGACATGACTGACCCAGGAGAGCAGCCCCTGCACATGGCACAGCTCCCTATTAGACCTGCTTTGAAGATGCAGCAGAGGATTTTCTAGTTGTTCTCATTCCAGTCAGGCTTAAACAGGACATAGTCTGAGATAAGTCAGCTGGTGCAGCTGTAGACATGTGAAAAGCAGACTTTTCAGAGTAAAAGAGTAAGAGGTCTAGTGGATTTACACACCTAATGGGATTCTTCAGCAGTTAAGTAAGAAATTTCTGCACTGGATTTTGAAGTTAGATCAAATACAGGCACCAGCTTCCTGCTTGAGGCATTCTGACCTTTAAACCTCTCTGGGGACAACATAAGAGATCATCAGGCTGTGAGCACAGCCCTCCCACACAAAGAGCTCTGTGGAGGTGAGAGGACTCTGCTGTTACAAGCACACAATGCAGTGTTTTGTTGCACACACTGGTGCAATGGGACAGCACAAGCAGCAGCTAGGCACAATCACCATCAGCTCTACTCCATATGCTCTCCATAGGGCTTCTTCATGCTGCTGCCCCTTCAGAATTCTGTAACCACTAAAGAGATGAAAAAAAATACAACAGAAATGACCATGACCATGCTTCCTGATATTTCCACCTGACTGACATAAGCATATGGCCCAGCTCCTGCCAAGCATGCAGACCACAGGAGATGCTGCTCTGGGCTCCATCGCTTATCCTCTGCATGGGGGAAGGATCCAAAGCACCAAGCATCGTGGTCTGGGTTTCTTGTAGGAGGACAGGTACCCAGCAGATATTGCAATGTTAAGTGCTGGAACATTTCTTGCATTGTACAAGGAAAGAGGGAAGTCTTCTTTGAACACCTAAGCAACTGGAAACGGATAAAGGAACTCGGTGCTTGTGGTCAGAAGAGAAGAAATTTAAAAGACCTCTGATCACTGGAGTAAGCTTTAAAGAATCATTTGAAGACATCTGTTTTATTAACTTATTTCACTTTAATGATGGTGTGTCAACTCTAAGGAGAATTTAAAGATTTTTTTCCCTACTGTTCATTAAGTATTGAATACCATACAGTATTTCTCTTCAAGCCAAGAGCAAAACCTCAGGAATAGGTCAGTGCTTACCAGGAGCTGATTCATGTTTTGTTTCTGAAGGAAAGGGAGCACCAACAGCAATTAAATATTATACTGGAGCCGACTGAATGTGGGTTTACATCCTTGCAGCATTTATACAGACAATTTATTACTTCATCTCAACAGACAGGTAGCAAATTCTTACACCAATTTCATCATTCATAAACATGGGACCAGACCCATGGCCAGTTTTTCACAGAGAAGGGAAAAAATAAAGTGTTCTGAAAGCCATAGAGGTCATCAATGCAATGCATCAGTAGCACACAGAAGATGTGTTCAGCACAGACCTGAATGATCCCTCCTAGAAATGCAACGGCGGCTGCAACCCCAATCCTCTGCATTTCAAACTCTGACAGGCCCAGGACTCCTGAATCATTGTCTGAAGTGAAATTAGTGCTGACTGAAGGAACAAGACGTTCAACTGCATTGGCTGATATTAAGGATGTTAAAGCAAAAGTTCCTATAAAGAAAAGCCACACATGAGTCACCAATAATTCTATATTTGTATTCATGTTCTCTTTCTCTTGCCCATTATGAGTGAAAGTGTCATTTTGTGCATTCCTGTCATGCTAAGAACAATTTTTAGGGTAATCTTTTTATGTAACCCATTTCTTAATATAAATACACTTTCTACCTGTAAATTCAATGTCCTTTTTTTAGCATATTTATTTAGATGTGTTAACAAAAGAGGTTCAAACACAATTCACAATGATTTCAAGTTATTATAAAAGCTTTTAACTCACCCTGGGTGTGATGAAAACCTTCTAGTCTGACGATCCCAAATGTTCACCATTCAAATTTCTAGAGCAATTAATTCACAGTGCACACTTAGGACCTAGCCCATTACATTTAGCAGATGTATGTGTTCAGAAACTCAACAGTCTGCACGCTAATAAGTGAAGGCAGATCATGAGAGAAACTTTTTTCTTTGCTGAGAGGTAAAGCAAGCTTAATGACACATAGATAAAAAAGGATTAAAAAGCAGAAATGCATCACCTAAAGCTCAGAGTGCATAAGAAGTGCCCTACTGTGTCAAACCAATGGTCCATCTTGCCCAGTGCCTCCAGAGGGGTGATCAGAGATGTTACCCAGGGAAAGCTCACAAGCCTGAGCACTTTGTCCAGGCCATTTCCCTCATAATCCCCCAGCACCCATAGCTGTGGTGTTAGGGAAGTGCATCCTTATCTGGCCTTTTTAAATGTATTTTTATGGACCAGCATCCATGAATTTGTCAAATCTCTGCTTGTATTTTCTGCCTTCACATCCCCTGGCAGCAGGCTCCAGAAGTTGACCCTTGGCTGTTGTACTTTCTTTAATGTATAATTTAAAAGCCTTTTAAATTGATCCCTCACCAGTTTCATTGGCTCTCTACTGTTATAGAACCTGGTTCTACTTTCACCTTGGCCTTCATAGAGTAAACCTCCCAGCATGAATTACTTGGGAACCAACCATGGATGCCTCCTCCTGAAAAATGACCAGTAAATTCTATCTTTTGCTTCTTATCTGTCAGCCCACTAATAATTAACAAAAGAACTTTTCTTCTATCACAAGGGCAATGTAATTTCTTTAGTAGCCCTAAGTGTGGAACCTTATCAGTTAATTGTTTGACCATTCTGATATTTTACATTTGAAGTATTTTCTGTTCCATGTGCTTACTGACACTCAGAGTACTCTAGGAGGTTAATGAGCTAGGATTTTCAATTACAGGCATGTTAGAGCTGCTCAGCCTTTTTTAATTTAAATCAATATTTATGGACAAAAAAAAAGGTGCTCAAAATATATGGCTAAATTCTTACAGAAACATTTGTCAGGGCAGACACTTGAATAATCAGATTCTGCAGAGTGAATTTTCTGTGTGATTACCCAGAAGCATCTTTCTTCCTTTGAGGAGCTTTTGTCCTCCCCAAGGAAAGCATGCCTCCTCCCTGCTCACATCTTCTGACGACCACAGTGTCTGCATCCCTTTACCCAGTCATACTCTTCTTTACTACTGGGTCTTTCTCATCCTTCTTGCAAACTTCTGAGGCCACCAAGTGCCCACATCAAAGAATTTGTGCTTCAATCTCATGAGTATTATTTTCAGCTCTAAGTTGTGTTCTTTGGAGTCAGAAACAGCATTTGCCAAGCTATTAGGAGAACAAAGTAAATCAGCTCTTGCAGCAGCTGTTGGCTCTTCTGAGGACGAGCAAGTAACTCATAATTCCTAGCATAGTTGACAAGGAGGACCCTTTGCTGCCTATCTAATTACTTTCCAAGTTGCACAGGAGTTGTATTGACCTAACTGGGAGAATCAATTTTTAATACACCAGCAGGTAATAGGCACAGAAAGTTTGGGAGTTTTTTTCCCTGAGAAATGCAGGGTTTGTGTTTTAGACAGGTGAGAAGTAAGGTGTGTTTTCAATGGTTTAAAAAGCAGCCAAGCCCTTTTCATTCCTGTCTGCATATATCTTGTTGTCTGAGACATTTGTTGAACTATTAGCCTGCAGCAGATTTCCAAAGTACAGTTAAATACAAAAGCCTGATTAGTCTTAGATAATTTTCCTTCCATTGGTTTTATAATGACAACAACAATAAATTCTTTTGTTTCTGATCCCTTTTCTTCTGAAAAAGTTTTAGCAAACAGACACTTACCTGTTGCAACATGATGCCCCATTCCAAAGATGGCATATATGATGACAGGGAAGAAAGAGCCATATAAACCAAAAACTGGATGCACTGAAGACAGAACTGCAAAGGCCAGCCCTATAAAAAGTTTAATGGAATTACTTTGCTATATGGTGATAAACTGTTCTGCATTCAATTTTATTTCTTTTTTAATGAGAAAACATCTACTATTTTATTAAGATTAGGGGAAAAAAAAAAGCACCTTCATTTACAAAAACCTAGAGTGTAAACCAACTACTGTTCAACATGGATCAGGAAGAACTGTTGAAGGTTTTTCATCTATTGTCTGTCATCAAAGTCCTCGTGCTTTCTTGAGTCATGGCCACCAGCAGAAACAACAATCTATGGCACCAGTTACCATGTCTCCAGGTCATCTCCCTTTAGTCATTCCAAACCTTGTTTTAACAGACCATCCTCACAGGAGGAGGCAGCACCATTTCACCCCCACCCTCACCAACACAGGCTAGAGACTGCCAGGGCTGCAGGCAGGTCATTTCATTAATCTTCCTATAAAACTGCACTACAATTCCTTCCATATGCTCAAGAACTGGTCAAAAGACAGGAAGCATTCTTTTAATTTTTCTTTTTCTTTCATTCCAAACAGTAATAATGCTCAAAAGAAATAGATCATAAAACAAGGATCCCACATAATCTTCCCTGGCAATATGGAGAAGCCTCCATGGCGGTGACATTAAGGTTTTCAAATAAGAATATAAATTCCATGGAAAGAAATGCAAACAATGAGTTCAGATACAGTACTTTAACAGTGTGGTTCTTTAACTACCTGCTTATCATAACACAGCACTGTGTGACACAGTTTCACTGAAAACCATGCTTCTGGACTGCACACCAGGTGCATACCAAGCCTCAGACACACCACAGTGAAAAGCAAGAGGTGTGGCATCACTGCTGGTAAATGGCAAATGCAAGGAACTACAAAATAACCAGCTTGATAAAAATAATGTCAAGGCCATGTCCTACCACAGGAGAAAGGTCTGAGTTTAAGGTGATAGTTTGTACTAACCAGGCTAGTAACAAAACTACAGCAATAAATAAAAAAATAAATAATGTTTTCCATAGAAAGAATTATCAATCAGCAGAGAATTGTCATCAATCATTAGAGTAAATTAACTGGTCAACTAGTTAATTTACTGCATCCAGGAATACGTTTGTGATACATACATATGTTCTGAGGAAACCTATACCACCTCCTTTGGAAATAGGATACACAACCCAGAAATCTAAAGGAAGAAGCAGGAAAAGTAACAAGTCTATAATGAATTTGAGGAGTTCCCAAATTTGTGTCATTTACTACTTACTGTGAAAACTGAGAAATTAAAAGGTTTTTCTGGCAGTTTATACACTCAAATAACTTTTTATTGCAACCTTTTCTTCTTAATTGTGGCCATGCTATGATGGTCAGACCCCAAGTTTAGGGAAACCAAAATGACACTAATAAATCTCAGACGAAGAGAGATTAAAAATTTAGACCTCTTTAGGATGAATTTGACACAATATCTGAACACCACAGAGATTTTATAAACTATTATCTAGAGAATTCTACGAGCTATTATACACTGGTCAGCCATAATACAGGAAAAATCTGGCCATCTCCAGAATAAAATTAGAGAGGTATTTTGAAAATCGATTATAGGGAAATTCTTTTGCATCTCAGTAAGAATAAATAATGAAACTGATAAGAAGTCTCTGGCAAGCAGGTAACTGTGAAATACTCTTTTGAGATGACATTGTGGTGAAACAAAGACCAACTGTGACCGTTGAGAAGCCTTAATAAAGATGAAATCCATAATCCAGTAAAATCCATCAGATTAAAACCCATAAAAAGGGCATCCATTTTGACAAATAGGTGGCCATGGATCTCAGAACTAAGAGTATTTCTGATCTCTCTGCCCTGGAAGATTATAAGTGAAGTCTTTTCTTGTTCTTCCACCAGGGAATCAGCATTTTCTTGTTTTGTCATCTTCTGTCCATGGTGCTCAGGCACGGCCCAGGCACAGGGATGTGCCATCTGCACAGCTTAGCTGGTCACACTGAGACAAGTGTACCTGGACATCAGGCTCCAAAGGAGTCAGAGGTCATTCAGAAGCTGAGTTCACAAGTCTGTACTAGCACTTGTGTAAGTCTGAAGAAGTTTAATAGCCATTAGAAATGAACTATTGCATGCAGAGCAGCATCTGTGCCTTTCTCCTCTGCTGGAAGGGCACATAATTATGAAACATCATTGTACATCCACTTACTAGCATGCTACAGTTCATGATCAGCTGACATCATTGTTCTTTGCATGGGAAAATTATAACAGACTTCAGCTGGACATTCTCTTCCACAAATCATTTCTGAACTCTATGGATTGTCCAATGCATTCTCTAAGAGATTTTTCTGGCTCTGTTTCCAGATCTGCTTATTCCATTTCATCTACATGTGCTATTTGTATGCCAGATGTATATTTACAAGACAGCTTTACTCCTTAATAAAATTATTAGCTCCAGTTAGTCTGCTCAGAGTCCATTTATGTCTAAATTTATGGTCATAGCCTGAAAAAAACAAACCAGAAACCACCACCCTTGAGAAGAAGCAGCTGGGGCTCCTCCATGAAAAGCTAAAAAACCCACAAAACCAAAAAGACAACCAAAGTCTTTGGCATCATGCCTTCCAAAACACTGGGCACCAGTTCTGGAATGGATGAAGGCAGTATAGTTCATCTTATTTAATGGCAAGGTCTCCAGCCAGTGTTAAGTAATTAATTATTCAGTAATAAATCCAGCTCAAGATTAAATTAACTTTAATTAAAACATAGAAAACATGCCAATCCTCAATGAGTTTGCAGGCTTGCAGAATGAAGAAAGAAGTTGGCAGGAATAACAGCACTGATTTCATCAGATGCCATCTACATATTTCACTTTCAGGGGAAATAAGTCTCAAGGGCCCTCCACCATCCCATCTCCAGCCCCCCCAAAAAAGCCCACCAAGACCCCCTTGAGGCAAAGCATTTCTTGTTCAAGACAGGTCATAGGAAAGGCAGCAAATGTGTAAAACTCCTTATAAATTCTATATGAATTATAACCATCTGTTGGCTAGCTAGAAAAAAATATATGTTGGGTTTTTTTTAAATATAAACACTGTCATAGTCCAGAATTTAAATCTGAAAGTCTAAATCTTAGCCCCTCATGCTTCCACGTGGGCAGCCTTGGGGTCAATGCAGTACAGCACGTGGATGGATGTGCATTTCAAAACAGCATGATGTTTATGAACAAATTCAGGAATCCAGAAACACAGGGACAGTGGTTTAGTGTCAAATAACCCCACGTATTGTTCTGAACTTATTAATAAATACACCTTAGGTCAAAACTTCCCTTTTTTTTAGCAGCAGCTGATACTGAAAGGAAACAAACTTGGGAAGTAACCCCCTTGTGCTGTATGTTCCATTCCTCTTATGGCAGGTAATTCAGTACCTCTAGGAATGGAATTATGTGAGAAGCAAAACATCTCCTTATCCCAATATTTTAGTGGAATATTTTTAGAACTACTTCCAGTTTTAAACTTAAACATATGCATACTACTTTATACTCATTTCTTCATCTGATGCAACTGTCTTTTAATTTAAGTGCTCACCCTGATAAGAAAACCTTCTCAGGTTTTAATGAACCTGTCCAAACCATTTAAGTCTTCTCCCAAATATATAAATTTTTTTCTGATCCTTTTTAGAACATCATTCCAAATAGGAGGCAAAGTACAAATGTTGTACTGAGGCTTCAGTTTAGAACTATTACTTAAGCAGAAAATACCTTTTGTTGTGGTTGGGTTTTTTGGTTGGGGTTTTTGTGTGTGTTTTGTTTTGTCCTCTTTGTTTCTAAGGCTGAGAAACATTTGTGGGTTTGGAGTTTCTTTTAAAGGGTCTAAGTTGTGATTTTGGACATTGATATTAATAGCAAACAGTTGAAACTTGTGTTCTTTGCACCAAAATGAAAGATGTTGTAAGAACAGCTATTCTGAGCTACCCTATACATCTATAAAAGACCTTTTGGGAACAAACATTATCTGCCTACATTGATTGCCAATATCTCTATTCATTTATTCTTGGTTTTCTCCTAAGGCAGATGCCAAAACCTGCTAGTGCATAAGAATTCTCCAGAAACAATTCCTGTAATTTCTGTAAGGAGCAGCTTTCCTTCCTTTACAAAGGGAAGCCAGCCATATGATCTAAAATTTAGCTTAGAAATGGAACGTGGACACACTAAACCAGATCAGAGAAGCTGCCAAACTGAATAGTGTGAGCATGGCCAGTGCCAGATGAGTAAGAAAACCTGCAGCAGGGAGTTGTGAAAAACACAGCTCAGTTGGAAGGTCTTTCTTAATTATTCTCAAGCTACTGAACTGCTTTTTAACCTGGAGTATGCAGCTTTCATCAGTCAGGAAACTGTTGCCTACAAACCTAACCACAGATTTATTCCATACACTTCTATAACTCACATTTGTTTCCATATACTTGAATTTACTGAACTGTGTTGCTGCAGCACTGAAGGAGGGATAAAGGAAAAACAGGTCAGAAGGAGGGAAGAGTCTCACTGTATTTGTTTTCAACAGCATAAAATAAGGATAAAATTATTTCAGGAGTATTAAAAAATAATCTAGAAAAAGAAAACAAATCTCTTCTTGGAGTTTCTTAAATTTATCTGTTCCATTAAATTACTTCTTGGGACCAGACTAAGACAAGAAAATTATGGCTAAAACTACAACTTAATATTGTTGATGAATTTCCACACACTGTTATTAGCAGCATTTTAATAACAGTTGCTCTATAGGCACATACCAGTGAAACTAAATACTTTGTAGTGTTGCAGTATTAAGGCTCTTAAAGTTAAATCATGCCAATACAGATGTTCCTAATTACTTTTAAAGCAGAAATATTTCCACAAATCACTTGTTTCCAGCTCCAGCATAATTCAATTAAAGGAGTGCTTCTAATTTACCAAGATGAATGATAGCTAAGCACAGCTAATATGGGAATTTGTTACAAAAGCTCATATTTAGTTTACATAAGGGAAGGAGTTAAAGTCCATCTGAGACAGATAAGAAGCTGTGATTTGCCCGAGACAAATACAAAATAATTCCAAGAGAAGGTCACACTAACAAAGACATATCAAAAACTGATAAAAGCTTTTAATTCCCAGTAGAAATCACATTATAAATCTGGACTACTGGGGTTTTAGGTTTCAGCAGATCATTGTGAAGGTTTTGGGAGCTTTTCCTTTTCCCTTTTTTTTTAATTTTTAATATTTTATTTTATTTTTTGGTCAGCTGCCACCCCTACTCTGTATTGCTGCTTGAGAAGAGACATGGTATGTAGTGTAATACAGCATTAAATCAACACAGAAGCTGAAGCACACAAGCAGCAGATGCAGGCAGATCCTCTCCCTGGATAGCATCTCTGGCAGGAGCACCCTTTATGCTCAGAAAGTTGTGATTTTGTCCTGCTGTGCTCTGGGCTTGCACAGGTAATAGTGTAATGACAATGTTTCTTCCCCAACAGCATCTCTTACAGTGCAATCATCACGTGGATGAACTAGGGAAAAGGGCAGTCATTTAGCTGATGAAATGTATGTAATCACAGACTGTGTGAATAGAGTTACTCCTCTCTTAGCTTCTTTATTCAATCCTTGAAAAATTGTCAAAGGGATGATGTATATAGCAGCCTTCCAGCTCACAAAAATTACCTACAATGATGAATTTCTATCCACATTTGCACATCCACTCTATACGCATAGGCATGAAGACTGGCAACTTTTTTCTTCTATTTTCTTTTAGATGAAATCAACATTAGCTATGTTAAGCATGCATTTTTTTTAGGCAAAGCTTTATGATAATATTAAACAGGAAGGAAGAGAAGAGAAGGGAGAAAAGAAAAAGAAAAAAGATAAAAAAGAGAAAAAAAAGAAACCAGAAAAAAAAAAAAAACAGGAGAAAAACACAGAAAAAAAAACTGAAAAAAAAAAAAAAAAAAAAAAAAAAAACCAAAAC
>VWZY01006512.1:136900-156667 GCA_013399075.1 Chloroceryle aenea
AAAAAAAAAAAAAAAAAAAAAAAAAAAACAAAATGAAACCAACAAAACAAAACAAAACAACAACAAAAAAAACACAACCAAAAAAAAAGAAAAAAAACACAAAGGAAAACAAACAAACAAACAAAAAATAACAAAAACAAACAAACAAACAAAAAAACAGGGGGAAAAAAAAGCCCACAACCAGGAAAAAAAACAACCAGAAAAAAACCCAAACAACACCACCACCACCAAAAAGCAAACAAACAAAAAAACAGAAAAAAAAAAATCCAGGAGAAAAAGAAAAAAAACAGAGGAGAAAAAGAAAAAAAACAGAGGAGAAAAAGAAAAGAAAAAGAGGAGAAAAAGAAAAAAAAAAGAGGAGAAAAAGAAAGCCAGAGCAATTCCACATGACCAGATGTCCAAATATGAATCTGCAGTCAGTTGCCTGTACCTTGAGTCACCTGCTGGATGCCCAACATCATCCCAGAAACCACATCAGCAATCAGATTTTCCCTCCAGTCGTAGGTGGGCATCCATTTCAAGATGGGCAGCCTTCTCATCCACCACCCTGGGAGATCTTCAAGGTGAACAGCCTGGATCTTCCTCCAGACTGCCTTTCTTTTCCTTTCTGCTCCTGTCATCTTTCCCACCCTGCAGAAGTCGTTGCACTTGCAGAAGAGCGTGCGGCTGAGGAATCACCCTGAGCTGTGGTGGTCTCCAGGTTTCTTCTGAGATTTTGCAGCTCCAAAACTACAGGAAAAAAAAATATATATTAAAAAAAATATTGAAAAGAAGCACTTAAATTTTCTGCAGCTGCTCTCTAACTGTACTCAATAAAAACACTTATTAAATGCTTCAATCATAAACAGCTACATGAAATCCAAGAACCACTTCCAGCAAAGATGACATTTTCTGCTCTAGTCTCACATTAGCCACTGATTCCTTCCAGTCACCTCCTGCTTTTTATTCCCTGCAATGATTGTGCTTTTGGCCCAGGCCCAATGGCAAAATGAGGTATTACTGGGGGGGTGATTCAGGCTGGGCTGTGCTAACAGGAGCGGGAAGTGCCCAGCAGAGCAGGCATCTCCTGCCCAGCCCAGAACAGCCCTGCCTCTCCTGGGGGGAGTTTGTTTGTGGTCAGAAGGCATGAGGTCCTCGGTGACCCTGATGCTAGCAAGCTTCCTTTGCTCCATCAGCATTTTGTCTTCTAAATGACAGTAGAAAGCTTATTTCTGTAGAAAATGCTGAATGTCAGGTAGCAATAAGTCCTGATAAAAACATACACAGATTTTCTCTGTAGGATGAAGTCTCAGACTTAAGTGTAACAAGGCAAAGAAATTTAAGTTAAAATGTGAGATCCATCATACAGGTGAAGTGTCTTCCCAACCACTATTCTGCAGAAGGCAATAAAAATAATATTTTTAAACTATTTCCATTTTGTTCCTAAGCATTAATTTAATTACTGTTAATTCATTAATTCAGAGAATCATTCTGGTTGGATGAGACCTTCAAATTCATCAAGTCCACCCAGTAACCCAGTGCTGCCAAGTCACCACTAAACCATGTCCTTAAGCACCACTACTACAGGACTTTTAAATACTTCTGGGGATGGTGGCATCACCACTTCCCTGGGGAGCCTGTTCCAGGGCTTTCCAACCCTTTCTGTGCAGAAAAGCACTCCCAACAGTAAGCCTGCACCTCACTACACAGACGTGCCATCCTCCAAACCAGATGGCAATGTACCTGAGCTCTCAGGACTATGAGACCCTCTCCCTTCCTGGAACAGGGATATAAAGCTTAGATTTCTGGAACCCCAAAGGATAAGTGTGAGGAACCTTTGGCTTTATACATTTAAGTCAGTGAGTTCACACACATTCTGTTGTAAGGTCAGGTTTTTTACAGTTAGCTCTTTTGATGATCTTGTAGAAATAAAGCCTATTTTCAAGTCATTGTGGGTTTGATTGTTTTTTTTCTTGGAAAATACACAAGAGGATGACTCTAGTAGTGTACAGAGTCTGGATTTCCATCAGCTCCTCTAACATTTACATACTCTGGGTATTTACAGACGTGGTGGTTACAAGAAGATAGGAGGTTCTATTCTCTAGCTCTGGCATCAAAGGATTAAAAATAATAATAATAATAAAAAAATTAACACCTTACTCCAAACTCAGCTGCAAAAAGAAATTTTTTTTCCTCAGGAAGACAGATCACTTACTAACTATCTGCAAACATCCAATGTGAAACCAATTTGAACCAACTATATCTGTGACTGAGCTCTGAATAAATACTGAACAGGTAAAGATTGAGCTTTCCTCACCTTTTCTTCAGTGGAAAAACTAATTTCCATTAATCTGTGTCCTTTATCCTGATGAGAAATTCCCATGAACTCAGTTTTGATTCTGCTATCATTCTGTCAACTGCAGATAACAATGGCTAAAGGGTTAAGAGGATTTTTAATTAAATATATAAGAAAAAAAATACTTAGAAAAAAAAAAGACAGGCAAACATCTTGGTCACACAAAGCTTGTGTCTTTAGGGAAGAGGGCTAAAATTCCAAGAGAAATCCCATGAAAAATTCCAAGTATGTTTGACAAAGCACAGCTGGATGGGAATGGAAGTCAGGTTTCAAATAAGGGGTAAGAGGAACTAGGTCAAAGCTAAATGGTGCAGTTCCTGTATCACAGAACACACCACATGAGACTTTTATTCAAGCTACTGGAATGGTAAGAGTGCTGCAAAATAGAAAACCAGAAAAACTGTGACAAAAATCCACACCTTCAAAAAAACCTTCCTGAATTTTGAGATTTTTCTCGAAAAATAAGTTATCAACCACATGGGTGACATAAACTATTAAACCAGGCTGCATATTTTACATACAGAAAATTATTTATTACTGAAATTTAAGGAACTTCCCCCTGTGAAATTCTGGTGCATCAAAACCAACCATAACTCACAAACTCTGAAGCTTGACAATATATTTTCCATGGCTGGATGCAATGCATTTGTTTTCACCAATACTTAACTTGAAAAAGACTCCTGATTTCAATCAGCACATCCTAAATTGTGGACCTAAACTGAAAAAGGGAGGATTCTTGCCCTTCACAAATCAGATTAAACTAAACACTCCATCCCCTTCATCACACTGAAGTCACTGTGGTGACACCAATATCTCCTGGGTCATAGAGTAACCAGAATTATCACTAAATAAAGATGAGTGAGCACCCAGGCAACACAGAAATCAGACCTGGCTCAAATGCTTGGGCTCGACTTTGAGATCTGGGTTTTTAGGCACTATGAATGATGCTGTGAAGCAACACTGACATCGAGTGGCTTCGCTTGGTATTTTTCTTTGGCTGTTTCAGGGTCCAAGAGCACTGTCTTGATCTGATTCTGTCTCACGATATGATGGTTTTGAAGTGGATAATATTAACAACACAGTTTACTAACACAATGTGTTAAAAACCAAAGGTCTGTAGCATCAATAAAAGGTTTACTCGTTACATTTCAGATTTATTTAGTGGACAGAAATTTAAGACAAGAGGTCGACTGATAGGTTAGCAAGGTACTGAACCATGAGCCCTCCTAATGCTCAGGGACAGAAAGCTCTCAGCTCATCTAATGAATGAGAAATGCAAGTGAAGAACAGGCAAAAAAACCCCCAATCTGATAATTCCACCATCCTAAACTTTGTTCCTATTGAGATACTTGCAGCTGTCTGCTAATAAATTGCCACATGGTTGCTAATGAAGAACAAAATGTTAAATTATTGGGAGTATATCTTAAATGAGCATAAGAAATCCAATAGTATCCTTCTCTTAGGAAAAGCATCTGTGAAGAAAGTTTCTTTTTTATTTTGTTATTCAGTTTTAAGGTTGTTTCCAGCAGCTGTTTGAAGGCTACAGCTGAACTAGTAAAATAAAAATAGAAAGTGTCATGGAATGGAGTGGGAACTGAGATTTATGAACCCAAACAGTTGAGAAAGCAGCCAAATACTTAAATATGTATCCACATACAATGGCATCACACAGAGAAATGCATTGTGGTGACCCTGAGCCTTGACACAGACTCATTTGTGCAAGAGAGATGCTATTGAAGGTCTGAACATCAAAAACATCTGTTGGGGGGAAAAAAATAATAATAAAAAACATCACAGGCATCAGTTTCATTTTAATTCACTTATCCAAATGTTCAGACAGTGCATAAACCAGATTTTCTGATTACTGAGTGCACAAACCAGCCTACAAGTCACACAGTGAAAGGAGACCATTTTCACTTTAGAAACCAACAGATTGGATTGCAGCTGGGAAGACCAAATTTGACCTCCCGTGATAGGGCTCCATTTTTTCCTGGTATTCAGGTGCAAGTCAGACAGAGGACAGGTCTAAAATGTAGCCATGTTCAAAAAGTGCAACCCACTGTTCCCAAGCCACCAAAGGGTTCACACATCAAGTTACTTTTTCCCTGACTGAATACAACTTTCTCATCAACCACAGAATGTTTAGGTGCTCTCCAATGAGTTTGCCTCATGAGAGGATTATTTGGGAACAGCTATCATGAAACAAGCATCCCTGAGGAAATCTATCTCCAGGTATGCTTAGAATCCACCACCAAGTTAAGAGAGGAGGAAGCTTTGAAGGTCATCTCATACAAACATTCCCACAAAGAAATTTTTACTGGATGTGGATTACTGGATAATTCCAAAGTCAGATCAAGTGGCTCAGGACCTTACTGAGGAGCATTTTCAAACCTCCAAGGATGGAGATTCCACAGTCCCCAGGGACAAACTGTTCTGTCCTTAACACCCTTGCTGCATTTCCCCCACCCCACATATTCAAACAGAATTTTCCTTGCTACTGCTTGTGAGCATTGCCTTTTCTGCTGCTATTTAACTCTGACAACGGGCTGGTTCTGTCTGAATTACCTTCCCTTGTTCCTCAGACATGAGATTCCCTTGCTTCAGTTCAATTCCAATTAGACTCAAAAAACTAAGGCATTCTTATTAGAAAAATAAGCACACAAGAGGCTAATCAAAATGCTAATTGTCTTTTAGATCAATAGACAGCATACATTGACCAAGCCTTCATTCACAAGGAAGTGTTGCAAAGGGAAGCACAACAAAGTTCAGTGGAACAGTAGCAATGTGTGACCAGCAGGCAAAGCCACCTTGTGCCACAGTAACTGCCTGGAAATCCTTGGCTACCCTCAGGAGCATGAAAAAAATAGTATTTTTAATAGTCTTATATGAAATTAATGAACACAAATTGAAGGAACATGCACAACATTGTGGGCAACATAAAAAGGTTGGTTCCCATTCTCTCTCGAGTGTTACATCAACTTATGGCAGAGGAATGGATACTAGATGGAAAACTATCCCAATTTTCGTAGCCTTCTCTCTGTGTCAGAAAGAAAACTATTGAAGGAAAATAAATATATTTTTTTTAATACTTTGTCCTTTGTTTTGCCATTTTAATTTGAAATATCTGAAAAGGTATTTGTTGTCAGCACTGCCCTGTAGTTTGTGCACTTCACACCAAGTTTCACATGAAGAATGCATGGTGCATACTAAATAAAGGGGCTACCTACCAAACATGACCCCCAAATTTTTAAATGCTTTCCTCCCCAAAATTGTTGTTTGCCAGCCTGATTTAATAATCCCCAGCAAGTACACAGGAAAATCCAGTGTATTGTGGATTACTGGATAATTCTAGTATTAGAATTATTAATATAGAACAGAATGCTGCCCTCATAGCTAAGAGGTGAAAGGACAAAAGCTTCTGTGCTAGTAATAATAATCTGAATCTTTCACTGCTTCCAGGAAGAAGCCTAAAAGATGTATAGGGGCATAAGGACAATCTTTTTCTGAACAGCTTTAGTACTAAAGTAAGGTTAGCATAGTAACCTCTGAAAACTCACACAAAACCTGTTGATTTACTGCATTAAAAAGTCTCATCCTTGCTTGAGACTTAGTGAACTGGAGACACAAAATACTCAGGTCTGAAAGGAAATCTAAACTACCCCATAGATGTGTCCACAGCTTATTAAAAATAAAGAAATAAAATAAAATTAAGATTACAATAATGCAGAAATAAGTCAAACTAAATCTCCCAGTATACTTGCCAAGATCAGGAACTTTGCTGCAGCTTCTCCAGCACTTTCTTCCAAAGTGCCAGGGAGAAAACCAACCCATCTTGTGCTCAGTAGCTCAGAACAGTGACTTGCATGCCAGGTCCTTAAAAAGCCATGAAAATATACAAAAGAAAGAAAGAAAAAAAGAATAAAAGAACAAGAGATAGCTCAAAGACACCAGCCAAACAAGTCCTTATATTTTACTCAAAGTTCCAAGTACATGGATCCAGATTCCAAGATTCTCAAGGCCCAGCCTATTTTCAATTGCATTATAAACACAGAAAAAATAAAATGACAACCCAGCCAACTGCAGCTCCTTGCACATTTTATACAACTGATTATGGAAGAAAGGAATTTTGTGTACAATCAGACTTGCATGGCCCGGACAATATCATCTGGATATTCCCACCCTAACTACCACTGGTCTGTAATTAGTGCAGAAAACTTTCTTCTAGGTGGTCCAGAGGAATGCATTCTGCCCTCACACCTCTGCAGCACGTGCTGATTAAGAAATACTCCTGGTCTGCTCGGATGGGATCTCTGATAACCTCATTGATGGGGGAAAGGATGGAGTTTGGCTGCTCTCAAGTATCATCTGATACTCAGACAATTTAACAGGAGATAGAAGGTACTCTCACCTAAAGGCCTCATGGCTTTGAAGCAGATGTTTGACATTTTCTGCAGTCCCACAAAACGACATCTTCCAGAATCTAAAATAAAAAAGCTTAAGAGCCTAAACTAATTCTCATAGCAGTCATGGAAAGATTTCTCCTGACCCCAGTGATTGCTTAATTGGCTGTGGAGTGCTTTGTTAAATAAAAATGCACTTGAGCATGTGGCTGGATAGTTTCAGGTGCTTAGAGGTTGCTTTTCTTTGGTCCCTTATTTTCACAGATGACACGAGTCACTTGCTTTTACCTTTTCTCCTCATAGAAAAGGAACTAGTTCTACTTTTGAAATGAAGACTTCAATTTTGAGACAGTTTTCCCCTTTTATGCAAGATTACTATGGTCTGACTCTCATACTCCCTTCCACCCCATTCAAACCTGTCCTGTTCTGCATTTTCCCAACTAGATGAACAAGATTGCTCTCCACCAAGTCCTCCCCCTCCACAAAGGGGAAGAGAAAAGGAGTAAGAGACTTACCAATTAGAAAGCTAAACCAGCTTTAATGAAAAGAATAATAATGAAAAGAATACATACAAATAAATATAAAACCAATATCAAACCCAACCCACTCACCCACCCACTGATGGCAATTTCTTCACCACCCATGTGTGGAACGGGCACTGCAGAAGTCCCAGACTGGACTCAGCACTGGGTTCAGGAGCTGGATATTGGAACAGTCAGATCAAGATTGAAAGCAGAACAGAGTCCACCTTGGACATCAGCCATTGAAGAACAAAGCTTGACTCTCATGATCCCTCAGCTTTATAACAAATATGACATAAATGGGATGGAATCTCCCACATACAGCAGTTTGGGGTCACCTGTCCTGGCCACTCCTCCCTGCAGGTGTGACCCCCAATGTGGGGCACAAGATCCAGCAGTGGCCTTGGTCTGCACCCCAACCTTTGGTACCAACTCTGCCCATGGGGGTTTCTCACTGCCTGGGGAAACAGCTGCTGACTGCAGAAACTTCAGACAGTGCAGTTACTTAGAACAGACTGAGCTGGAAAGTCAAATCACTGGGCAGAATTAGTTCTGTTCTGACTCAAATCAGGACACATACCTTGAATACATTTTGAATAAGAAACAAGACTAATTTCATCTACATGTACTGACACCCATTTATCCCATTCAACTGCCCCTTCAGCCTCCACGGGCAGCCAGCTCTGTGGGTGTTATCTCACATTTCAGGTGTTCACTAAACATCCATAAAGGGAAGGAGAAAATGTTATGGAGAAGGTCATGAGAAGGTAGAACAGTGAGATGCCTGATGCCCTTCCTTCATACAGACTGTAAAGAACTGAAAAGGTGTAAAGGAAATCTACACTGGGACACCAAAAATTTGGGCAGCTATTGGAGCCAGTACTCACTTGCTCTTCTTTTACCTCCTGCTACCTTGAGCCATCCCAGACCCCAGTGCCTGACAAATGAGACCCATCTGCCATCAACGACTTTTTATCTGCATCTCTAATTAATATCTCCCACTTAGATGTTGCCCTTTTTATTTGTCAAGTGTGTTATTTAAAGAGTCAACAACTTTAATATCACACAATATCACATCAGACAGGAAAGTTGATGCCACAACAAAGCTGCTTTTGAAAAGGAAAATGCAGACAACATTTCACTGTTCTCGTTCAGGAAGGTGTAAATACATTTGGCACATGACTGAGATACCCCTCACAGCTTGCACAGCAGTGTAAGAGTTCTTTGTGTTTCATCCATTCTCCTTGTTCCAAGTGAAAAGCTCATGACAAGAGTCTTCACTGGCTCCATCACGTAGCCACAAGCCTCCAGGAATGTTCACATTCTGCTAATCCTTTATTCTAAACAGAAAACTTCAAGAAAAACATTCTGCAAGTGGTTATGAAGCTTTTATTTACTTATTCTTAAGCCTGACAAGAATCTACTAAACAAACAGGAGATTTAGCAGAATTATTTCAAAATAAGATACTTTGGAGAGTATAAACATAGAATGTCTGAAGAGATGCTTCCTCAGGGGTGTACATGAGGTAATAAAAGCCTCTGGAAGTTTGAGGTTGTTCCAGAAAATAAACCAAACAACAAAAAAACCAACACAAAAACCTCCAAACCTTTCTAACCTGATCTTTCTCCTTCATTTTTAAGAATGTATCTGTTTCTATATTGAGATATCCACACACCACATTTGAAAAGCCAGTTTTAAAGCTAAGGAAAAGCAGGATTCTAATGCAGCTGCTGAAACATGTTAGAAGTCCCACCAAAAATTTTCTGCAGCTTGAAAATTTGAACTCAAAGTCTCTCCATGAAAAAATGGGAATCATGGTATCAAATCACAACACATGGAAGAAGTCAGTCAAAAAGCAATCACATATCAACTGTTTATGGTTTACCTAATAAAACCCTGACTACTGTTCAAGCAATCTCATCTGCTGCTGGAGTTGAACACTCAAAGCCACCAGCATTAGAGTTACAAGGAATAATTATGTGTATGAATAGATTACTACTTCAGAATTCATTTGCTCTCCATCTGGTGTACATTGTATTTTGACCACAAATGAGGTACCATCCTAGGAAGCTAATTAACAATTATTGTAAACTACACCAAAGAGAGCAATCTGATTGATCTACTGAGGGCATTCTTTGCTTGCTCTCAACCAGGCTGGGTGGCAATTCATGGAAAGCATCTGCATTGCTGACTGAGGGTCAGAAAATGAACTGATGCATCAGAACCTTCAGTGTCCACATTGCTTCACTTTTTGCTCACTGGATTTTTTCAGCTGCTCAGGGTATCTGAGCAAAGTGCAGTGGCTGCAAAATTGAGAGGAGAGTCCTCAAAAAAAGGCTCTTGGAAATACACAAATAAACCCAAAACATAACTGAAATTTAAGTGGAAAACAAAGGGTGTGGTGTTCACCATCTACCCAAACGTGGCAAGAAAATCTCATTGGAGATCTCATGGAGTATTTAAATAACAGGCCTGTGCTTCCTCCAACTGCCACCAATGTTGTTTTCAAATAAGTCCTTCCCTGTAAGAATATATTGCATAATTTATTGCAGACCACTAGACAGTTCCCCTCCCATTCATGTGAGGATTCCTGCTGGAAGCCAATCTCAATTAATCTTGGAAAATAACTATGGAAAATAAATGTTTAACAGCCCTTGAAAGAACTAGCAGCTGAAGAAACTGATGTCAATTAACTGCAGATAAAAGCAAGCAAAGCTACTTCAATACATATAAACTCAAAGCAAGTAGTGCTGCTTTGCATAGAAAATGTAATAGGGCAAATAAGTTAAAAGCCAAGTTCTCTAAAATAAAAAACCCTCTCCTTTTTCACTTTAAAAATATTCAAGTGTGAAGAAGTTCAACAGTGTTTTCAAATACAGCTTTTCAGGAGAGTTCAACTGCTCAAAAGCTGGGGATAAATTTCATTTAGAGACAACTTCATTACACAAAGAGTAAAGCTCTGTGTGCTTGAGTAGAAACAGTCAGCTGTTGTAGATTTCATACTACAGCAGGACCCCAACACCATAAAATTTAAAGGGGTAAACTTCCTATGGATTAAGAGGAGAATTAAGTACAGAACAAAAAGTGACCACAACATTTGTCACGAATAAACCAATTTATTACTTTTTGGCAAGGCCCATACAGCATCAGTGAGGCTCTTTCACTCACTCCATTAAACCCTCCTTTCACTTTATACACATTGTCAACACCTTCCACAGGACAAACTGTTGGTACAGGCATTCCACAATTCCACATCCTTTCTATGTCAGTTGAACAAGAATGAAAATTCAATAAACCAAAGACATTTTGTTCACAGGGTGTCTGTAAAATGCAGCATGTGAATTTTGTATCATGTTAATTCTAAGCAACAGAGTATGAGTGATTACTATTTTTAGTGAAATTCATCATGGTCTTCTAAATAGAGATGTTTTTTCCATACTGTTTTATGCATTTTTTTGTCTGAAATTAAAAAAAAAAATGTTTTATACAATCAGTAAAGCAGCTGCTGGAAATACAGCTCTATTTGCTAGACTCTCTCAAATAAATAAGGATGTAAAAACTCCTGATCTGGTTAATACTTTGCTTTCCTGACAGGCACCAGTCATAATTCAAGCCCTGCTTGTCCAAACCCTGCCCTGTCTGATTTCATTCCCCTCCTCTCTCTCCAAGTGCTTTAAATCAGATGGAAGCTGATCCCTAAAACAAACACTTTTCTCCTTCTTGAGTAGATTTTTCTTTCTAAGTCCCAGGAATGTCAATCTGCTGGCTGGCTTTACTGAAGGACTACAGGATGCACACTGTTAACTTGTAATCCTCAGATCAGGGCAAAGGGGTTTAAAATGGACATGAACTGCTTTTCTCCAAACCAACTTATCAGCACCAAAACGACAACAGTTGTGTTGCTAAGGCTACTTTTTATTTAAAAACTCAAATAAAATTACCAAAACCACAAGCCAAAAAGCTTCTACTGTTAAAAAAATAATAAAATGCAATAAAAATTGCATTACAGCTTTGGTTTCAGTATGCTGCTAATTTTGGAGTCACATTTACAGTGACTAAAAAAATAAATTTACATTTCTAATGTAAAAAGTCAAGCCCCACCTAGTGTAAAACAACCCTCACCTCTCTCTCTGCATCATAAGGAGCAATAAAATTAATTCTTCTGCAGGTCATCTATAAAGTTACTGACAAAACCAGTATGCAACCAGTAAAAACTGTATGCAACCAGCTGTTTTAAGCTTTATAAAACATCACACTTCAGATCACCAGATCCTTAAATGATGAGTTCAGATGAGTTTCACTACCTGAGGGGAGGATATTAAAGAGGTTTTTTTGTTTGGAAGATTTCTGCATAACTGGAATCCATGATCAAAGATTGCAGTTAACTTGCATCAATGTATAGTCACAACAATGCTCTTCCTACAGATCCATACTGGGGATAGCATCAAGTGTTCAGTTTCTACTTTCAATTGAAGATAAAACCAAAACAAACAAAGTGTGAAGTCTTCAAACCTTGGTGAAAATCTGAGATGAAAGTCTTTAAAATAAAAAGGCTGTGCAAGTCCTTCAGCCAAGCAAGACAATCTACTACTAGATTTGCCTCCAGCTCTTCTCTGCCCAAAGAAGGGGATCCCTACTAAAACCAGATCCTGGTAGAACTATAAGGAAAGACTGTAGCAGGTATTCCACCAATCAAAATGGAATCAATTATTTTAGAGGTCTTAACTCTTCCATGATCATCAAAATCTGCCAGAAATAACATAAGAGCAACCCTTCAGGTAAGCTTAATTCTTCAGCAGAAATGCAAATTAACCAAAACATTTACTACTCAGTATTTTCACTGCAGCATGGGATGAAGCTCTGTTAAGAATAAAATATCTGAACTATGCAGTCACCATTTCAGAGAAGATCTTCTAAACACAATTAATACCAACAGCTTCAAAATACTGTCATGGGGGTTTGGTTTTGTTTGAAATCAAGAGCTATTGACATAGTCAAACCCTGCCTGTCTTTTTTCATTTTTCTTTCCACTTTGTACCACCTTCCAGTCTGATTCAGAGTTCTCTGGAGACCAACACACCAAGATGCAACTGTTACCCACGTGGATTCATGGCTTCTCTATGCTAGCTGCCATTTTCTGTAGCAGTGTCTGTTAAAGTTTTTACAGAGTTGTAATGTTCTCCTAATCCATAGGCATGTCTCATATACCTGTAAAAACAAAAGGGAAAGTTAGAGAAAGTATATGTCATGCCAAACATTAACAGCACTGGAAGATTGATTAATGAATGACTGTTAGCAAAGAAAATATTTAAGATCATTAAACAGGAGAGTATTAATAAAGAGTTTTTAATTCTGGTGACTTTGAGGCACAGATGGACATGAACTTGGAAGAGGAGGGGAAAAAACCCCACGAAACCACATTTCTTGCTGTATCTTACATCAATTTCACTATTATTTGGTAGTTATGTAACAGGTAAAATGAACTTGTAGCACTCCATAAAGTAGTGACTGAATCACACTTCAGCTTGTCAGCATTTTAAGGAATCTAATACTTGAAACTGTGTCAACCACAACATTTCTGACCTGCATTTCCATGTCAGAACATAATAGAAAATAAAAAAACAGATGAGAATCAAACTGAGCACTCTGCTATAGAAACAAGTGTTCTACTTTGAAGAGGGATAAAATCACATACTCACACGAGTATTACTGGCTTGCCTGAATATTCTTCACCAACAATAATGGGAGGGGAATCCATCTGCACTACTTCAATAGGTGTTTGCAAAATGTGTGATAAAGCCCTTAGCTTTAAAAAGAGAAAAACAATTCAATAATGAGATTAAATCCAATGTGAAGAGGAGAGGGGAAGACAAGGCATCTAGTTTTATCAGACTAGAGTTCAGGAATAACATTTCAAACATTGTTAGCAAATAAACTTTATTAAAATAAGCAAGAGTATTTTAACATTTTAAACTTCACCTGAAAGCAGGTTAAGCTAGTCACTGTTTTGATGGTGGAACACAGGTAATATAGGGCTAGCTTCAGTAATTTCATAAAACAATGAATAAGACAAGCTAAAATAAATACAAATTTTCTCAAGCTCAAATTCTGGCTTATATTACCAAAAAAAAATCATCTAACATTGCTCTGCTCTGGTCAGCTTTGCTACCATCCAAGTCTGCATAATAAAATGTTTTCTCCTCCTTAAGTCTTCCCCCACTTGTACTCTCTCAGTCCTTCTAATGCTGTTTAGAACTATTGAATCAGTTAACTTATGTCAAATACATCAGAACAGAAAAGCTACTCATTTGGGAAACCAATTTATAACCATAGGAGAAAGTTCTCAATAAACTATTTATGACTATGTTGTTCTTATGCTGCCAGGTATTGTTTGCTAAGAAGCTTTTGTGAAGGTGCATTCACCCACACAGAATTTCACAAAGAATTATCAATACAATACTTACTTCCAACTGACCACCCCATGCAGCTGTATTTGCTATATCATCACAGTATTTTTCAAATTCCTCTGTGGGGAAAGAAAAGACAACTTCATTCAGTCTTCTCTTGGGGTATATTTATCCTGTGACCATTATCTCTGTCAACATGGGAAAGATGCCTTCTACTTCACAACAGTGAAGGTCACCAAATACAGTGATGGGTATTAAATGAGTGTAGCAGCAAGTTACAAAAAAAATGTACAAAGTCATTTATGTGGTGCCACAGACACACAGGAAAAAAAGAATAAACTACACATTGCTCAAATTAGCACATAAATTCCATTTAACTGCATTTACTCAGCCTACATAACTGCTCCACAGTAAATGCCTTTGTATTTTTAGTCTAAGGGCTCTGAAAGCACTAGAGTAAACAGTGAAAATAAAAGGTAGACTAAGAAAAGGCATTCATGCAAGCTATTATAAAATAGACTTGCTTGAATTTCACATTCATTTTTAATAACTTCCCTATGTAAATTGAAAATACCAATTTAAATGTTGACTAAAAATCATCCCTAACCTGGTAAGCAAGCTGTTTATAATAGAAATGAAATCACAGCCCAGCACATGATTACACCACCTAGTAACCAGCAAGTTCTGATTTTTGTTTAGATAAGGAATAATATTTGCCAGATTACTTAAAAAATTAATAAATAAACTTAAATTACAAAAGATTCAGGTGTACCAAGTTTCCTAGGGGATCATAATTTGGGGTTCCATAAAGCAGATTTGAACCAACCAAAGTTCAAGAACAAACACCATAATGGGTCCTAATTCAGTAGGAACTGAGATTAAGGACTATCAGAAATAATTATAAATTCTTTTAACCTTTTCTGTCACAAGTCTTACCTCTGCTATACAAGTCTCCAGTGTTAGGGTTTGTGAGAAATGGCAGGAAGTCATCGAAGTGACTTTGCATGTACTTTGCTGTTTGGTTCCTCAGCGTTGCAACAGTCCAGGAATTCTGGTGATCCTTGAGCTGATCCTCAATGGCTCTGTACATGCAGTGGCCATCCGAAGGGATCTGTTTGATCTCCAAGTGCCTTGCTGCCAGCAGGGAAGCAAGTTTCTGACTTTCAAGATGTCTAGCACCCGTTAGATTTTCTATCTCAGCTTCAGCTATCCTTTCTTCTCTCTCTTTCTCCAGGGCAGCTTTTTTCTCCTTAGAGTAAAAAGATACCAACATTACATCAAATTTATAAGGTGCCAATACAGTTCTTGACTTAGTGCTTGCTTTTAAATCAAAATGTTTTCTGGGTACATTCCTATCTGTGAAACATTCTCTGAATCAACACCACCAAATCTTAAGAGACCTCCCAAACTCATATTTTATCAAATCATGGCCCATATATCCTAAATGGCTCTGAGACCACACTCAAAATTCTGTGACAAGAGAAATCTAATTAAACCCACATGCAGAGCTGTTGTAAGGAGTTATTTTACAAAGGCTATTAATAGCAGTTATTTCTTCAGGATTGCCTATTTCACCACATTGGCAAACAATTCAGGTATGGAATTTGAATTAAACAGGGGATGCAAGATACCCAATGTAAAAATGACTTGTAAAGAACTTAAAGTAGTAAGAGTCAGTGTAAACAATAAAGGAAAACCAGCCTACCAAGTTTCTATTTAGCCCAGAAATGGCACCATGAATTAAGAACATCCTTTTGTCACGTTAGTTACAAGGCAGCTCTGCAGCAGTGATCATGTAACAGGGGATGGACTCTAATAAAGCAGTGTTCTCTTGCACTTCAGGCTCTGAACCAGCATCCATAGAGGTACCTTCTGGAACTGAACACCTGAAGTTTAGCAAGATTTAACTCTAAAGGCCTGGAGACCAAGTAGTGTTTCTTACTAATTCAGAAATGTACAAGAATTTCAGAATTAATGGATTTTTGTTAAGTGTGTAAAGTTCTACTACTTGCATATTTTCCACATAGTATTTTACATTATTTTAATTAAATTTCTTTATTGATGTTTGTTAGTAAATTCTTTTAAAATCATTTGCTTTCACATCATTTGTTTTTTTCTGGCTCCCACCTCTTGATCTACTCTGATTCCCAGTTCATGGCAGAGGTCAAAAAAGTACAACTATTTCTAAAATGCTTACATATCTCTAGGTAGCAGCTTTACAGATCTTCAAGGCATCCAGTAGGTACAGCATCGACACTGAATTAGCCAGGTAATGCCCCTGGCAACACTGTTTAACTTGGGTTACTACAGTTAAGTGAATATATTTTCAAGTATTTGTAAAATTTTAATGTTGAGTCATACCCTCCTCTTCTGTGCTTTTGTTATTCGAGGTTGCTGAATCTGTTGTTCTGCTCCTTCAAGCTCTAAATTTGCAACCCCATCAGCTACGGAATCTGTCTGAAAAGAAAAATAAAGATGTTAAATGTTCTTATTAGTATAAGTGATAACAGAGAAGTGCATCTCCTGAAACACTGTATGAAGTTTAACCACAAAGATCTGTGCATAGCACAGAACCCATCAAAGTCAAAAGCAAAGCATTTCACATCTCAAACCACTGTCAGGCATTTTATTACTTCTTCTGCACTCAACACAGAGACAGCCACTGCGCATCTCAAATTTAATGTGTATGTTCTCTTAGAGCCTTCCACACTGAAGTGTGAACTCTTCTTACTGGATGGAAGGGAGTTTTCCTCACCATACCAGTGGCTGAAGTGCCCCAACAGCCATTATCAAGTTCTGTGACAGAAAACTCCACCTTCTGTACCAAAGCATAACCAGCAGTTGGAAAAGACAGGGAGTGGACACTTCAAGAAAAATGACAAAGATAACAACAGTATGATGTCACCCTTGGGAAGCATGGAGATGTTTCCATCCAAATAAAAAGGCTGAGAAGTGAGAGATACCATACATCTGAGAACAAAATCCTCTAAGTCAAAGCTATGTCCAGGGCAAGGGTTTTAGCCTGAGAAGTTCTCCACAGCTCATTTAAAACAATAAAACCCTTGAAACTAATCTAAGATAATTAATCACCTGCTTCAGCATCTGATTAAAAACTACAGCAGCAGATGTTACAGCATCAGAACTCTCACAACTGAAAGCTTGTTTCCACAAGGTTTCTCAGAAGATGCTTCACAATGAAACCTATCACCTTCAGAAATGTTTTCACTCATTTCCAAACAAAAGTACATTCTGCTTAAATCTTTTCTAGGTCACTAATTGGAGAAAGTTCAGAACACACAGGGCAGACAGATTTTTGTTTGTTTCTGTGTAAGATTTAAAGATCCAAAAGACCCAGACTGTTAGAGTAACACTTAAGGCAATGTATGAGCACAGAGCATCAGTGTCATCCACAGACAACTGTACTGCACCAAGAACAGAGCTTATGGCTCAGTTGTTTAGGTAGGAGAAAGTATATGAACTGGCCTACAACTGGTCCTTATACTCAGACACACAATAGAAAGAGAGTTCTTTCCAATACTGGCTGTATAGAATTAAGTCTGTGGATTTCAAATTCACTATGATGTAAGTTTCCATCACTCATTAAGTCAGCTCAGTTTTTGTACCTCACAGAAGAATTTAATTGTATCTTTACTCAAGTTTCCTGCAGCTAAACCTGAATAATGTTAAGCCTCTGTTAAAAATCCAGTGGTTTGCCATCAAACAGCAAACTGGAAGCATGTGAGTGTGTAGCTATGATGCAACAGCAGCATTTAAGGAAACAATATTCATCATCATAAAAAGTGTCATCTTAATAAAAGATCAGTTACACTGTTGACAAAATTGCAAGACAAAAGCCATTGTTTCAACCAAATACCTGTTGAAGGTCAACAATAATCTAGTAGTCTACAAAATAATTAGATAAAAAATAGAACAGGAACTTAAAAACAAATAAATTTAATGACTGAGCTCTTAACCTCAAGAGCAAAGCCAAACACTTCTCAACAATAACAACCAAAACAATCCACTCTTAAGTGACCCTTCCAGCAACATCCAGCCACTGTAAGAGATTAAACTTTGCAAACATGAAGAGGGTTCCTAATACTGGAAAGAAATGCAGAAATATTTTGAAGTGTTACATTATAATTCCACAAACTGAAGAAGTCCCAACAGAAATTTTATCTGTACAGCTTCAGCTAAAGTTAAGGCACTTACCTTATTCTGCTCAGGTGAAGCTTCCTTCAGCTGCTTTAACTCCTCCTTGTGTTTCTGTTCAAGTTCTGACTCTAATTTTGCAACTTCATCAGCCAGCTGTTTTCTTCTCTTTTTATCATTCTTGGGAACAGCATTTTTCATGCCTTGAATTTTTGCTGTTAGAGAAGGAGTGCAATAAAACATTACCTCTAAATAGAGTCACCCCACAATCTTTGCAGAAAAGAGAACCCCAAGTCATACATAAAAAAAATTACCAGTCAATGTGTTTTAACAGTTTATCTATGAGACTGTCTATTATGATCAACACATTTTTTCTTAAAAGATGCAAACATTTTATCTGAAGAAGAGAAAAACTTGTGCCAGTTTACTGGGGGGGAGAGGGAACCAAACAAACCAATGCAACAACTTCTACTTGCTTACATTCTGTAAGTGTTTTCAGACTGGAATTCAAGGCTGAAATCACAGATTAGTTTTGAAAGGATGTCTGGAGCTCACCTAGTTGAACCTCCTTGCTCAAAGCTGGGGCTCAATTCAAAGCTACATCAGATTAAGTTAATTCAGACTGATGTGGAATTTATTCAGATGACTGTGCAAAGTTTCCAGGGATGGACCTTCTGCAACCTTTCTGGGCAGGTTTTTTTTTTCCAACATTTAGCTATTCTTGTCATGAAAATATTTTCCCTTTTTCCTCCCATGAGGGTTTTTCTTGGTTACCTCTCTCAGCCACTGTCTCTTGTCCATTCTCTATACACTTTACTTTGAAGAGCCTGGCTCCATCCATTATGCTGTGGAAACAGCAGATCCCACATAGCCTTCTGATCTTCTCTGGGCAGAGCAAACAGCTTCCACAGCTCCTACATGAACAGTCCCCACTAGTTCTCATTGCTTCCGTGGTCACTGTTTTAGGAGTTACAGCACCACTAATCTAACACCATGCTTGCCATTCATCTCTGGTACATTATTTTTGTCCTTCACCCTTGACTGACATAGTTGAGGTGAAGATGATGGTGACAAATCTGTGCAGCCCAGACACTTCTATGTTTCTACATTAATTATCACAAATTTATCAGTTTGCTCTCTGTCAACCAGTTAATCACTGCACTTATGAGGAAAGCAATTTGCAAGTAGGAAAATGTGTACTTACAGGTCACCTGCCTGTCCTAACTGGGAAGAATAAGGCTCTGTCTTCTGTATAATCCTCCTAACTTTATGTTATGGAGGACTGGAGATACTCCTTTATCACCTCTTGGTCCAAAACCCCTTTGTTCCTCAGCCTCTCTCACAGCACGGTGAGACCACGGGGGTCTTCTACTAAAGACACTCTACTGGGGGTGGCCAGAATGGGAAAGTTCCGTTCAGATCAACTGCACTCTGAATGAAGAAACACAGCTGTCTGGGGAGCAAGGCCCCTTAGGCTTTTCAATCTAAACCCCATACTTTCTTTAACTTAAAAGCAAAGCAGAACATAGTTAATAGACCGTTAACGATCTAGCATTATGTTAGGGCTCTCGGGCATCGTTAGGCTCCCACGATCACACTAAGGCGAGCTCAGCAGACAGCCTGCATGACAAGAACCACACCTAGCAGCAAACCGCGGCTCTGACACCTCCGCCAAGGCATTCTCACTACGGGCAACCCCTCCCCCGCGAGAAGGGGAGGCAGGGGCTGCTCCTCCCCCCCTTTCCAAAGCTCTGTGGCGGCAATCGCTCCCTTCTCCGTCCCTCCGAGCTTCTCCCGCTGCTGTCCAGGGCTCCCGGCTTGGCCTCCGCGGAGCGTCCCTCAAAGGAAGGCCGGTAGCGGGACGCCGACCCCGTCCACCGCCCGGCCCGACCCAGCGAGCGCCTGAGGGGGCCGCTCTCCACTCCCCAAGGCGCTACCGAGTCTCCTCCTC
>VWZY01006512.1:156780-166793 GCA_013399075.1 Chloroceryle aenea
GAGCTCCTTGCAGGTGCCTCCTGCCCCGTGAGCGACTGTAAGGATGAGTCTCCCTAAGAATAAATGGTGCGTTTAGCTCGACTAGAGGTAAATACTTCTAGGAAGGCTGGAGGTGAGAAATGAATTGGTTGGGGGGGTTACGTGACTTATCATGATGAGTTAAAATAAATAATTCACTTTTATGCAAAATAACACAGTGCTCCGTGTGTGTGAGTTTTTGTCTTGAAGTTACTTAATGCTAAAAAAAACCAGAAAGCCTCCCAAGTTGTGTTGGTGATTTGTGTCTCCTCACCCCAGAGAAATTCCATATCATAGAGTGTTCTATTTTTATTACACTACAATCCCAACTTCCTGACAAGGGTCAAATCCCCACCTCAAAGTGAGAACTACAACCTTGTGGAGCAAGATGCGTTTGTGCTCAGTGAAGTCACCAGTGTTGTTCTGTGGAACATTTGGTTCATCTGAGCAAAATATGATTTATAAAAATAATTTAACTGGGTTTAAAAATACTCAAATTGAGCAAAAGCTTTAGTAACAGAGACAGTAAGTTGGTGCTTAACTGTTATGGCATTGCTGTTATTCTTTTACATTTTTTACCTACAGAACTGCTACAAGAATAACTCCCTGGAGAGATTTCAGAGATGTGTAGATGTGGCACTCGGTGCTGTGGTTCGTGGTGGACTCGACCTAAAGGTCTTTAAGGGAATTACTGATGTGTATTTTATAAGTTAAGTTGAAGCAGGATTCACAGTACTTCTGTCACTCCCTAAAAATCTTGTTTCTTCAGTTGCAAACCCAATAAGCTAATGCTGTGTAGCAGTTTTCAAGGCATCAGTAAAGAATATATAGATCTTACTCAGATAAATGACATAAAATGTGGGTCAAGCAAAGAAGCTTTCTTACTATTAGGTCAGAGTGTCTCTCATTTCTCTCCATTATCTCCAAGATGTTTCTTGCTGAGCATAAAAGGGAATTATAGACTGGTTGTAGCCATTCACAAAACTCTTTGAAAGCAGCTCTTTTGTTTCACTGAGGTTTTGCTGAGCATTCTCCAACCAGTCAATCCGGGTCACTTAGACACTGAAGCAAAAGTAGCTAAACTTTCCTTTACTCTACTTGCAATGATGCTACATGAATTAAGTACACACAATATTGCAATTAAGCCTCCACACAACATATGCCAGGTTCTGTTAGGCTCCAAAAATCTCACAGTTTGGTATATGTGCTCTGTATTGTTGTCTGAAAGCTCATATCTGCAAATGAACTAGTTGAGCTCTTCCTGTTCTTTTACTTTCAGCTAACAGATACAGCAGGATAACTGCCAGCTGAGATCCCTCACCTGTGAGACTATTTTCTAATAATCCCCAACACAAATCTGACAAACATCTCGACCAAAGGCAAGTCCAATCACTTCATAAAATCTGTAATGAGTCATATTTAACAGTTAAAATAATGAGGTCTCTGGATTTGACATTTTGGAGCTCACTAAGACCAATATATTCATTCACCTTTTCTATTTGTAGCACCAGAAGGTGTAAAAAGAATCTCAGAAGAATTCACAGGAGGGTTTGAGAGTAAACCTGCTGACAGTCCTAAATGCTGGTGATCTGCAAATAGTTTCAAATCCCTCCTATTGTACAAACTCCCCCAGGTTTAGAACTTTAAGTAGGACCCTCATCTACAATGCTGTGCAAGGAACTCATAGGTAGGAGTAAGTTTTTGCTCCACTAATTTAATGTTTGAGCACAAAAAGGTGGAAGCCACCAGAAGGGATCCTTATTTAGCTATGATACCAGAAATACCTTCAGTATGGATGTGGTAGATATGAGCATGTGAGACTGTGTGTTTCAGCAGCCTGGTGCTGCTCCAGCTGGGTACAGCTGGTCCCACAGGCTGGTGGAGCACAGTGTGGACAGAAATAAAACATGAACTTAGACCCATCCTCTAGTCCTGGTGCTGGGCTGCTGTCACCCTCCACTGAGTACTGGAGGCCACCTCCAGTACTAAAAGAGGGTAGACTCAGACTAGATGTAAGGAAGAAATTTTTTACTATGAGGGCACTGGAACAGGTTACACAGAGAAGCTGTAAATGCCCCAGCCTGGGAAACATTCATGGTCAGGTTGGATGGGGCTCTGAGCAGCCTGATCTAGTTGAAGACATCCCTGTTTATTGCAAGGTGGTTGGACTTGGTAACCTTTGAAGGTCTCTTCTAACCCCAACCATTCTATGATTCTATGAATTTTAAAACAGAGGATGAACAGTGGGACCAGGAAGACACAGAATCACTGATCCCTATCACAGATACCTGGATTTGGGAGACAGCTCTGGCAAGAAGCAAGGCTGAAAGAGAGAACTGGGAAAAGTTGAGAGAGAAGCCAGGGAGAATCAAAGAATCGTGCATGTGGAGGACAAAGGCAAGAGGTAAAACAGGGTAAGGACCTGAAGTGGAAAAATGTGAGTACTGGGGCAAAAACAATGGTTAAAAGAGATTAGCAAAACAGATGGACCAAGTCCAAAACTCTGCAGAGCAATCCCAAAGTGAGTGGGCCTCTGACCAACACACAGAGACATTGCTGCACACGTTCCAAAGCAAACTATCCCACTCCATTCAACATTCACAAACAAAGAGCTGATTAAGTAGCTGAGGAGTTTGTCAGCAGGCTTTTGTTTGCTCTGGAAGTGTCTTGGCTATATGGAATGATGACTGAACTGTGGAGAGGGATGAGATGCAGTAAGACAACAGATGAGTAGACAATGAGCACAAGTGAAGGGTTTGAAAAGGTGCAGACCATATGGAGGACACAGTGCTTGGTAAACGAAGAGAACAGGCCAGGGGACTCATGAAGCTGTACATTATAACTGTGAGGCTGTAAATACAAAGGCACTACTTCAAACATTTCAAACCTGTGCTGGTGCTAAACGTCAGCCACCTTTCAATCCTCCTCTCAAACAGCTTCATGATTTTTTATCTCTAGATTTATAGAACCTATTCATAAACACCTGCCAGAGTTCTCTGTACCTTTGCAGCGTATCATGGAGGAGAAAGAGAAAATCCAACACTTTCTCACACACTAAAGCAATAAATAAAGCTGATGAGTATTTCCATCTACCTTATCCTTTTCCATACTTACAGGAGGTACTTACAGAAAGACATTATTCCTTCCAGGTTTGGCTTGGTTTGGGTTTTTTTTGAGGAGAAAATTGTCATTGTCTCCCAAAGCTGCTGCACATCAAAATAGCTTTTGCAGAGATATACTGGAGCAATTAAGTCTTATTTCCTTGCTCCCCCCTCCAAGATAAAAAGATGACAAGAATCATGTTTCATTCATTTTATCCCGAGTAATAACGTGCAAAGACTCCATATTTATGAGCCCTTCATTAGGAGATCTATTTATAAAGATGTGACAGTGGCATTAAGTACACTCATTGTATTGCACCCTTTTCACTTGTATGGATCTTGAAACTTCTTTGTAGTGCCAGTAAAGGGATTTTTTTCCTATCCATTTACTACCTTAAATGCACCATTGTGCATTATTTCTCCTTGTTATGTACCCTGCATCTTTTCATGACAGTCTTAAGATTGATAAGTAGCCCCTGGCTCTGTTTTAACTTTTCCCAGGAGGAAAAGTTGGTATCAAAAAGCTGTAAATGATTTTTCTGTTGAAGATCACGGTATTATTGACGTGCTTTGCACATCTTTTCCATCAATGGGAGACTAACGTATGGTCTCCATTTTCAATCTGGACTGATAGAATCTAGATACAGACAAACCAAAAAAAATCTGTTACTTTTATTCTTCTAGCAGGAAATTCAGCTTCCTAGTAGCTGGAGTCCCTCCAGGCTTCTAATTTGTCTGGTTTCTCACTGCTACTACGTTTTGCAGTTAATTACAATTTCCTCTTTATTGGTAGCTGTGATTAGACTAGCTGCTGCCACCCTTGCATCACATGCTGAGACACACAATAGGACTCTGTATCTGTAAAACTAAATTATTTCTTTATGCAAAGAAACAATTAAAAAGGTTTGGCAGGTGCAGCCAATATTTAGATACAAACAGTTTAATTTCTGGGTATTTACAGTAAATGCATCCACCTTCAACCTCTTTTCTTTCCCACCCAGTTATGGGGTGGTTTCCTAATCCACAGCAGTCTTGCAGAACCCCAAGCCACAGTGGAGTCAAGCTCAAGACACCCAATGCTCTTGAAGAATTTCATTCCTTCTGCAGCACCATCTCTTTTGGCAGCTCCCAGCAGTAAAGCTGATCCTGGAGACAGGCCACCACCAGCATTTTCACTCTCCCAGTCCGATGTCAAACGTTTACTTCCAAAGTGCTGGTGATTGAAAGACTGCCTGTTTGATGTGACCAGTTTTGATCACATTTAAGCAGTATGTTAACAAATGGAATTAAGTTGAAAAAAGCAGCACTGTGCCCCTGAGATCCACACAACCTGCATCTGAGCACAACAGTCTCTGCAATACCATTTGCAGTGTTGTCGTGCATCCACTAACCATCAGATCATCACCAAGGCTGATATTTATCTGGAATAAAGGTGGATGCTTCCATAAAAATAGTTAGAGTAACAGGCCTTTTTACTCTTTTTTATTCTCCTGGACAAATGATGAACTTTATCTTAATTGATTCATCCATTCCTGTAATAGAGCAATTCTTTAATGAATACGTTGCATGAAAAGAGTTCTGGTTCAAAGTAAAAAAGGCTGCTCACTGAGACTGAAATGGCAATGGGAATTTAAGTCAGATGATTAATTATTCAAACTGGAGTTTGACCAAGATGCTGCTATTCTTGTGATACGTGTCATGGGATGGCTCACGAGCAAAAGCTTGACTTCAGTTTTAAGCTTCCTTCGTTAGAATTCATTACACCCTCCAGCTGGAGGGTACAGCAGCTCTGTTCTTCCTCAGAGCAGAGGGTGCCAGGTACTGAAGTACCAGAAGTAACTGGATTTTGCTTGGATGTATCTTATCTAGGTATTGACTAAGCCAGGCATTATTTGGTTTCATAACCAAAGACTCAGAAGAATTTCTGTCTAAAAAGTAACTCGAAACTGACAAAAAATACTCAAAGTGGAAGACAACTTTTCCTTGTTCCCCCTAAAGCCCCACTGGCAGAACAACAAATCAGAGATCAAATTAAAATCATATGATGCCAACATTTAGAAGGGTCCACAAATTTAAAGTATATATTTATCTCTGTAATATTCATCCATTCAGAAACAACAACAACAAAGTAGAATAAAGAATTAAAAGGGTATTCCAAAGCTACTAGTAGGATACCATTTGACTGACATTAGTAACCAAATGGAATGATTTCACAGAGGGAAGGGGTTTAGATACAGGTATTTCTTGAGTAGCAAGCTCTAACAAATAATAAAGAAAGGAATCTTGAGTATATGGAATGTGATTAAGAGGAGATCAACATATTAGATAAAGATTTCTGAAAGCAGCTGGTGTCTTCAGGATGACCAAGAAAGCACTCAGCAGTTACAGTAATTCATTTATTCAGAGCTGGGCAGAAAAGGAATTTATAGCCCATAAACAATTTTCTTGCCAATCAAGATTACATTTTCCAGTGAGAACTGCTTCTGAATTGAGAGTGAAAATTCCTCCATTATTCTAAAAAGAAAGTTAACTAGAAATAGAACCAAGACTGTAAAAAGAAATGACAGATGTGCAGTCAGGAAAAGATGATAACAAGAATAAGCTTCCCAGGAATTGCTGTTCAAGTCGGGAATAACAGAAGTCTCTCTGTGTGTAATGAAGACATCTATACCACTGTAATTTTTGTCTGTCACCATCTACTGTAGTAAAATTAATGCAATCCAGTAACTGGCAGCTTTGTAACCGCAGCCTCCGTGCATACATTTGCATAAGTGCACTGTAGTGCCAGGAATAGAATATACAGGACATCAAGTTACCAGAAATAGACTTGTCTAGTCACTGGCCAAATGCTACCCCTGGTTTTTGGCAACAGAGGGTGGCAACAACCACAGGCTGTCAGTGCAGCGAGCGTGACCCTTCCCACTGCTCTGGTGTGCTGCTCTCCTGCCTTCCTAGCCCTGCAGGTGGGAAGGAGTGGGCTGGGAGAACAACCACTTTCTGCAACATTAGCTGCTGTCAACCTCTTCAGTCATCATTGACTAACATAATGTTCTTTGTCTGTGTTTTGCCAGTGGGAGGGTGACTTACCACACAACTGTAATGGGATGAGAGAGAAAATTCTGCACATAAGAGGTTCATATTTAATTCCTGTGCTCTGTAGACCCAGTATCTAATTTCTGCTCTGTGGAGAGGAATCAGCCCTTTCCCAAGTACAGATAAATACGGAAGTGCACGAGGTTCCCATTTTTTGGTGCCTGTGTACTTTTGCATGAGAATAAATTGCACACATCCATTAGAAGAAAAAAAGGGAAAATAAAATAAATGTAAACATCCCAACACTAACATTTCCAGAGGTTATCACACAGTTGTGCAGATCAATGTCAAGCTACAGTCTTGTCTTGAGCCAGAAGGCCACGCTATGTCGTGGCAGGGTGCAAGGAGTGAGAAGTGTTTTCAAAAGGCTTGCCCACCTGTCAAAATACTGTCTCAAATACTATCCTGGGTATTGTAGTGTAATTATTTTGTTATATTATGTTGCATCCCCTTACCTGAAACCACATCTGCAAACCTACAGCTGGTTATTTTTATAACTGGTGCTAATTATTATATCTTGCATTTCATACTCCGTGCAGCAGTGTAATTACATTTCTCAGACTAGGTACAAGGATCAAATTTTACCTTGTCAGAAACTCGATCTTGCAGCACAGGATACTCCTGCAAATGAGAATGGTGAGAAGATTTTCTGTATGCTGTACATGATGCTCCTCTGCACCTCTCTGTATCACAGCTTTAAAAGTTAAGCCAGGTCTTGTGTTGTCTTACCGTGCCTCTTCCTAACGTAGCAAATCTGGGAACACATAAGAATAAGCACTTTTCCTTCTCTTTGTATTCAATCTACTTGCCAAGTAGCAGAAGTGAAATTAACATATTTCAGTAACACAGGAAAAGAGACATTAACACAAAGGCACTGAGAACAACCTCAGAAAGCTGCGGGTGCAGTTGACCTCCTCCTTCCCAGCACGGCCATACTCACTCTCTGTCATCTCTAGAATTCAGATATTTCACCAGTTAGACAGGGACCATGGCCAGATCCTTATGAACAAAAATGATTTGAACTGACACAAATTCTGCAAGCTTAAGGCAGGTTTGTATTGTTCTCTTTTACTGTGTTACTCAGCATCAAAATGGGCAGCTTTCATTCTTTTCAGACACTCTTGAGTAACATTTTGCGATCCAGAGGTTTAGAGCTGTAATATGATTTTAATTTCTATCTATTTAGATTATTACAAAAATAAAAAGTCAGATAAAATTTCATTATTGGAGGTTATTTATTCTTAAACGTAACACATAAATTCACAAGGTTACCTGAAAAATCCCTGCAGAATGCAAACATAACTCCCTAAGATATTTTTTCCACTTACTATGTATTAAAGAAGCAAGATTATTAGCAGAGAGTTGCAGTTTTTTGTAGTACTGACACACAAATAATTTTGCACTTGACAATGAGCTTCAATATTTGCAGCACTTTGCCTCATGCTAAACTACTTTTGATTCTTTTGTCTAGGGAAAATAAGAAATAATAATAAAAAAAATAACCAGTGAGGATGATATCTCCAAAAGGAAGAAAAATAAAACTTGAGCATTACCAAGCTTCTCAAAAAATCACAATAAATATGGGAAATCAATAGAAACAGTAGAAGAAAATGTTACCTGCTGTTCATTTTGTTAGTAACTGATGTGCTGTCTTGCCCCCCTGTCATTTCTTTGGCACAGAAGTTCATAGGAAGCAACCCAAGCTTGGGGCAGGACGGACGGGTACGTGTGTGACTCAGTTCTGAGACACAAAGAGACCTTGAGAACCTTCTCAGTGGTATCGCTGGTTCATTTGCCTGTGGCAATTTCAAAGCTGTGCAGTAGAATGTTTTCAGTTTTCCTGCACTTATGGAGGCATTTTCCCTGGAAAAGTATAATTAGACAGGTGTCAGGAGGCAGTGCTGTCCAGAGGAGGAGCACGAAGCAAGCAGCAAGGCCTCACTGCCCAAGCTGTCCTCAGCCTGGCATCAAGTGATGTTTGAATGCTGCCCTTTACAGCCCAAGTAATAGCCAAAGAGGGTTTGTTATCAGCCAAGTGCATCGTCTGGTTTCCCAGGACACCTTGTGGTACCCTCTCTTGTCACCAGCTGGGTCCACCCAACTTCAGGAGGACACTGCAGACAATGCCAGCAGATCTACACATCAAGCTGCAGCATTTCACTTGGCAAATCCTGTAAACCTTCAGCTACCTTAAATGCACGGGCTCAAAATACTGAAAACTGAACTATTACCTCATTTCTGCTACTTAGACTGTTGAAGAGGTGACTACAGGCTTTAAAGTCAAGTCACAGGGCTGGAGGAATGCATTTTTTTCTCTCCCAAACAGGTGGTTACTCAGATGACAATCATATTTCCAATAGTAGGTCAGCATGCTTAACAGCAGTAATTCTCAGCTCTGTGTGCAGGCTTTAACAAGATGTAAAATCTTTCCCTTCCTTCCTCAAATGAGAAAAATGGTAAAGAAACCTGGTTGCAAATGCCAGCTCCTGCATTAGGACTCTAAAAGAAAGGCTTTGTGCTTGTTGAAAAGGGGGCAAGACCATGGGCTGAAGATGTGATGAAGATACATCCTGATTAGCAATATGAACAATCTACTTTTGACCTGCCAGGGTCAGCCTCACAGTCATCAAGACAAAGGATCTGGGGGCAGAAACCACCTCTAAAAATGCTCACCAAAAAAAGAGCTTTCAAGTAGTGATCTGAGCTTGCCAGCATTCTTTTGAAGCTGACTGAAAACCTCAACCTAATTAATACCAAAAAAGCATCTTCCAAGAGTTATTCAGCCCATTTTCCAAAGGAAGAGATGTTTGACTGCATTTCTTGCACGAGGAAGATGCTGTAACACAACCAGCTGCCCTGTAGCACGTTACTCCTTAAGTGCTAACATCAGAGCTCACTTGATTTCTGCAGGAGACAACGTTCAAAACACTGATTTTTGTCTCAAAAACCAACCAGTATTTCAAAATTCCCTTCAAAATAAAAACATTTTTCCTTTTTTTTTCGGAAACAATGAAAGCATTGTGTGTGTTTTGCCATCACAATATTAATTCCATATTCTAAAGTAAAAAGGGATAATTTAAATCTCACAAAAATAATCAGCCTCCAAATTTTGATTATTTCCTCCAGACTTTCAAATACCTCGGTCTGGTTTTGTAGAACAGTTTGATTTTATATTTTTGGTGAAAAACAGCTCCCACAAAAAATTTCCAGGGTGACACAGCAAGAAATACTATTTTATAATAAGTAGAATTAAAGAAGGACTGCTACCACCTTGTGAACTCTCAGGCCACAAGCTCATCTTTACCTGGTTCCTATGATAATACCTGCAGGCCAGTGGCTTAGCTGTGGGTGACTGCACCACTGGGGCATTGGGTGGCACTTGGCTGTCCCCTCTGTATGTGACATAACCACTTATCTTCTGGTATTACCCCAGCCTGGCAATCTCTGACCTGTGGACAGTGGAAGGACACGACACACGGGTGACAAACATCTGTCTTCTCTCAGTGTCGGCTGAAAAATTCATCAGGGGATGGCTGGTTTCCCCTCTTTGCCTGCCACTTCCAGATGGTGCCCAAGTGGGCTGTCTGGCAGGAGGAAATTCTGTCCTTATGTCCTCATAGAGCTCAGTGACACTAGGGGAGAGATTACTCCTTTGAGTAGCAGATGTGGTAACGCGTAGATTTACCTCCTCACCTTTAAAGAAAGGCACCACCTTTTTTTCACGCCTCGGTGCCTATCACTGCAGTCGAGCCCCTCACCGCGGGTCTGCATCCTCAGACTCCTGGTCGCAGTTGAATCCAC
>VWZY01006512.1:173946-199270 GCA_013399075.1 Chloroceryle aenea
GTGATAAACTGCCGCGTGTGCCAGTCGCTGATCAATCTGGATGGCAGGCTGCACCAGCACGTGGTGAAGTGCACGGTTTGCAACGAAGCCACGGTAACAGGGATTTGGGTTTCTTTCTGCAGGGGGAGGTTGGAAGCCTTGGTGGAATTCGTGCACAGAGGGTGGGAGTCCTTCCCTGCCAGCCCTGCGTAGGACTGGAGGTGTAACTGGTGCTCTGGTTCAAAGGGTGCTGGGAGAAGGGTGGTTGTGAGCAGTTGGAGTAAATCCTGCTCTTTTGAGCTGGCTGTGTGGGGTGTTTGCTTCTGAGGAGGGTGAAAAGCTAAGGTGTTAAGTAATTGCTTTTTTATGTAATGGGGGTGTGAAACTGGTCTTGGCCAGATGAAGAGAAATGAAGAATTGAGTTATGGGAGAGTGGAAGAAGCACAGTGGTTAACCCACACCTCTCCCAGGGTGTGTGCTTTCCTCCTGCAGTACTCTTCAGTTGTTGGCTTGCTAACAAACCACAGCAATTTTGAAAAGCACAAATTGGTTTTATTCTGGTCTTCACAGACCTTTTTGCTTCTCCAGTTTTCTTAATTCGAGTCTTCAGGATTTGGCCTCCTGCCTCTATTTTTTTCCTTCCTGCCAGTTTTAGTTTCAGGATCTGGTACTGCAGCACTCCACAGCTACTGGGAGCATTTGCATGAAAAACACTGGATTTGATTTATTTTATGAAAATAACTTTAATTCCCAGAAAACAGGAAGCCTTAAAGCAGTAGGAAAATCACTTTCTTTTTTCACTTAAAAAAAGGGAACCTGCCACTAACTCCCACTTTCCTTGCCAATATATAATGTTTCAAACCAAACAATCTTGCAGCTTTCAGTTTTCTGTATGAAAGGGAGCCAGAAACCTGACCTGGAGGAGGAGAATTTCATTACAGTCCAGTGATGTCTACAGAGTCTTTTAGTGACTGTGAACCAGCCTGTGATCCTTTCCCTGTTGACCAAAGCCATTAGAGCAGGCAAGGAGGCTCCTCTGGTGCTTTGAGTGGTTCTTTTGAAAAATATCCAACTTTTTTAGTTAGTTTTACTTAAATGTGAACTTAAGTCTTGAACTCTTCATAGCAAAAACACAAATGTTTTTTTTCCATTAGTTTGCAGAATCTCATTTTTGCTTTAGTGAGGAAATTTGCCCCTTCTGGGAAGAGAGAAAGAAAACTTCTAATTTTGTCTTGACTCAAGTTTCCTCTGTAAGAGGAACTGTATTTCTCTCTTAGCAAGAACTTGTCACCAAAGTTGTTCTGCTTTGTTTTGGGGAAAACAGTGCATTGCTGTGATTTCTGATGTGGGTTGTTTGTTTGTTTGTTTAGCCCATCAAAAACCCTCCTTCAGGGAAGAAGTATGTTAGATGTCAGTGTAACTGTCTCCTTATCTGTAAGGACACATCTCGGAAAATAGGCTGTCCAAGACCAAACTGGTAAGAATAAAAAACTCTTCAGTGCCTTGTAATAATTTTCTTTTAAACAGTGGTGCTCTTTGTGTTGAATATGTAGAAGTAGAAGAGGTTCGGGCCTCTGTACATGGACACTTACAGAGCTCTACTGAATTAATTACAAGTGTGTCAGTGTCAATTTGGATTTGGGTTTTATTGAGATTCACTTAAGGAAAAAAATGATCTTTTTTTATTCAGTGGTAGTCTGAAGTGTGCATTTACCATTTGAGCTGCTTTGTGAGGAACAAACAGTGTTAAAGAACAACAGAGAAGAAAATCACTTTTTGTTTCTGGGGCTTAGCATTCATAGTTTCTTGCAGATCTAAGCACCCAGGTTGCTCCCTTTGCCTGCCTCAGTGTGGGGACTTCAGAATGCAATGGGAAAGGGAGCAGTAGGCTGACTCTGCCTGGCCCTCATTTTATTAAAATCATCCCAAAAGCATAAATCTCAGCAGTTTCCCTGAGGTAGTCTATGCACTTGTCTTACTAAAGGGTAAAAAAACCTGGGGTGCTTTGAAGGGAGGACAGAGCAGGCTGCAGATGGGAGGCCAGCCAAATACCAGTTGGGTTGCACGTGGAGAGAGATGCAGTGCAAGTTAAATAATGCTTTAAGTTTTCCCTTCACATTTTTTTTCATGCTAGGAAATCTGATTCTCATTCTGCTTTGAGCTGGTTCATTTGGTTGCTGTCATTTTGGTCAGAGAAATTATATAATTAAATTGGAAACACACTGAACATAAAAGCAAATACTTAAAAACTGTTTTGTTTCTGGTTTTGTTGTTTTTGTTTTAAAGTCTTGGATTTGCATTTAGTCAGCCTGGGGTGGTTCACTCAATTGGAGAGGAATTTTTACTGTACAAATGTGGATGTGCTGAGGTGGTTGTCAGGAGTGTCTGGCTTGGGAGGGAGAACCAAGTCCTGAGAGTCCTTGCTCTTTCCCCATGTTTCACATAGGTATGTATGTTGTAATTCACGGGCTTGCTCAGCCTGAGTGCTAAGAATTCATTTTCCCAAGGAGTGTTTCTGCCATATGATGGCAGCTCTTTGATCTCTACAGGCTTCTGGCTGATCTTACAGTGCAAGAAAATGTTTTCAAAACTGGAGAGGAAAACACTTTGGAGAGAGACCAAAACTGGGTGCATCATCTGTTGGAAAAGCTTTAAAACTGTAAAATATTTTGTAGTGACCGAGTTAATTGCATAAAACATTGTCCCTCCTCTTTTGCTACCTTAATTACATGTGCATCTCCTGTCCTTAACGCAGCAGACGCATCATTACCCTTGGTCCAGTGATGCTGATCCCAGAGGAGCAGCCAGCTCAGCCTGCTTTGCCAGTTCAGCCAGATGGGACTCGAGTGGTGTGTGGGCACTGTGGAAATACGTTTCTTGTGAGTAAAGCACGAGATTCTCCTTCTCACCTCACCGTGCTATCCCTCGAGCTGTTTGTTGTAAGTGCTTTTAAGAGCTTGTTGCCTCACTCTGTGACATCACTGAGGAGCTAAAGCTTCTGCAGGGCTCATAATGGAGCTAGAGATGCTTTGCTTTTGGTTGGTTTTACACCTATTTCAAGAAGACTTTTCAGTCTTTTGGTGCATGGATGGATAAAGCCCAGAGTCAGTCTTACTGTTTAGTGACCTGAGAGTGGATGGTGCTGGAAGTGAAAGTTCCATTGCCAGGTTCTGTTTAGCCTTGCAGTGGTGGTGATGTTCTGCAGTGGGCACCAGAGTGGCTCTGCCACTGCTCTACAGCCCCCTGAAAGCTGTTTGCTACAGCACGTCCTGTTAACACCCCTCTCAGCTACAGAGCTGGAGATTTGGGGTTCTGTGGGAGGTTTTCAGTTGATCCTGTGTTTCAAGAGAAAGGCTGCAGGTTTTCTCTGCTGTTACTGAACTGCTTGTAGCCTTTCACGTGGATAATGGGCTGCTGTACTTGGATTTGGATTTAGGAAGTCTTCTTAACACACAAGTTGGGTTTAGCTTCATCATCCAGCAGTTCCTGAGTGTTTGTCAGGTGTGTGGGAAATGGCCAAGGAAAGTGGTACAGCTGAAGGACCTGCAAAGTCACCAGAGTGGCATCACATTCCTGAAACAATGACCCACAAAGGCCAGAGAACACTCCAGTGGGTTTTGTTAAAGGAAAAAGGAAGCTTAGGGGATGGCACTGCCACGTCTGCTTGTATCAGCAGTGAGAAGGCTTTGCCTCTGATGGGCTCTAACAGCAAAGCCTTGTTCCTTCAGATCTTTGCTGCAGGTTTATGGGTCAGTGAGGTGTGCTGTAATGCCTTGGCTATATAGGAGATAGTGAATGCAGGGAGCAGGAGATGGCTTTTACCCCTTTATTTCTTTTAAAGGCAACTAGGGGGTTGATTATGAATTTACAACTAATGTAGCATCTGAGAAATCTTCTATTATTATTAAAAAAAAGGAAATAATCTACAGGAGCAAAAGACATCTCAGGTACATATTCTAACCCAGGGAATTTTTATTAAAGGTTGACTTTGAGCCTTTTATTTTTTTAAATAGCATGTCACAAACTGCTGAGTACCTGCATGAATGCCAGGCTTGAAAACTCTATTTGAAATGCTAGTTTTGAAAAATCTGGAAATTGTTTGGGTTTGAGAGTGAGCAGAGAAGGAAAAAAGACAATTAAGTGCTTTAGCCAACCTTCAAACTCTGGGTATTTCTGCCTTTGCCTAGTGGATATGGAATGCTAGATGCATCTCTCAGCCACTCAGTAAGGGATCTCCTTTACTTTACTTGGCAGTGAAAAAATAAACACAATAGACAAGCAAAGTTAGAGTCCCTGGGGTGGAAAAGTTAAAATGTCAGTTGCTTGTTCTGTGTGAAGAGTATCAACTTGTTCATCACCTTTCCAAGATCTTTTCATTTATGTATTTTTTTCCTGCCAGATGAAAGTGTAAAGTATGGGCTGTGCTTTCCCTGCCTCTGCACATCAGGGGTGCTTTTAAGCATGGTTGTTTTTTATTTATTTGTTTATTTTCCTGTTTGTTTGCTTATTTAACATGCCATGGAGTGCTACCAGTTTCTCTGCCTCAGCTGGGAGAATGACTTGGTACTGAAGTGATACTGTAGCTGAACTATCAGTAGTCATTCACTTTTTCTTTCCTTGGGTAACTTGATAGGGTCTCTCCTAGGTTAAGGTTTCCACTATTCCTGGCAGATTTGGAGTTCAGGCAAGTGGAAAACAAGTGCTAGAATAGAAAATGAGGGCAGAAAGGAGTTTAACTGGCCTGCTGAATTGCAGGCTGATGTGGTCTGGGCTTTTACGAGAGCTTCTGGACTTGGGCTGTGGCTGGGTTACTGTTTCTGCCAGCAGTAGCTCATTCATTCCCCAAACCCTTCTCCCAGGGGTCTGCCTGTGATGATCTGTGGCTGTCAGAGGCTGAGTTGCCTTTTGAAACAGTGGCAGCCAGGGAAGGGCTGTCCCTGTGTCCTCCTGCTACTGTCCTGCTGTCAGAGACATCCTCAAGGACAAGAAGCCAGAAGCAAACTTTGTAAGCCACAGGCTGTAGGCCAAGCACTGTGGTTTGTCAGCTGTGCTCTGTCATTTTTTCCTTCTAATATTTGATTAGTTAAAAAAAAATAATAGAAACCCCATTAAACCCTTTAGGAAAATCAAGAAATGTTTTAATCTGCAGTAGTATTTTGCTTTCCCAAAAGACCTGGGAGGAGTGGAGTAGGGATGGGTGCTAATGTGTGTATAGATGGCTCTCTCATTTCTGTTCTTTTTCTCTGTCTTCCATTTACTGAAAGCTTTGAGCACAATTTTAGGCTAAGAAGGAAAGAAGTTTGACACACTCTTGTAGTAAATCCCTTGGTGGATGTCTAGTGTTGTCCACAGCTGAAACATTTAAGAGCTCTCTGGAATCCTCCTCTGTGTTTCTGTGGATCTAACTGGGGGTTGTGTATTGTTTCAGTGGGAAACAACAGATATTTTTATGCTTTTTTTCCATACAGGGTGGGGGCTCTGGGTGGGATTTGTGTGTGTAGCAGTTCTATCAACACCACCCACTTCAGTAAATCCACCTCTGATTTCTCACAGAGATAAGGAGGATCCAGCTGGAGGCATTGGTGCTCTGTGCTGTGTTTTCTTCCCCTGCTAGTAATTTGCAGTGTGACTTTTGCATAAATGAAGAAGAGAGGGGAGAAGAGGATGATAACTAACCAGGGAACTGTTGTAACTTCCCTCCAGTTGAGAAAGGCAGCAGCAGAGCTGCTTCCAGTGTGAAGAACAATAACCTTACCACTTCTTTAAACTGCTTAATACATCTCTCACCCCAGAATGGAATCTAACACAACCTGCTGGTTGTAAATGAGCACACGACTGCCTGTCCTCTGCTAGAGGTAGTTCTAGGCTCTTCTTCCTCTGAGACTGCTGCTGAGATGGGGTTTAGTCTGTGCATGGAAGGTTTTGGGTGTTACCTTTAAAATGTCACATATGTAGCCACTGGTGTTCTCTGTTGACAGAAAACTCAGAGGCTTTTGCTTTTTAAAATGTTCTTTAGCTAAGGTTTCTGTGCCCATTTGCTTTTTAAAATGTTCTTTACCTAAGGTTTCTGTGCCCACTTCATTGTCACAAATGACGCAGGGGTTGGGGAAGATGGGAAAATGCACCTCTGTGTAACTGTGCCAAAGAAAACACACTCCTTTTGATTGGGGGAATGCTGATAGTTATGGAAGCAAGAGAAAAAAACCCTCTTGGGGTAACCCTGTTGCCTGTAGTGTGCCTGTGGAGGAGCCACATTGCGTCAAGGCAGCCTCGTAACGCTGAGACAAGTCATGGGAAACATTCAGCTGGAAATCCCAATCCTGGGCTGCCACTGACAAAAGGGCATCCCGTTTAGGGAAGAAAGCAAGAAGCAAGTCAAAGAAAGCCTGAGAAGCAGAATGTTTCCCAGTGACATTTAGCATGGAGTAAACCAAACATTTTCTCAGGCCAATTTTTCAAACTGTTTTGTTTTCTTTTCTTTTTACAGTGGATGGAGCTGAGGTTTAACACACTAGCAAAATGCCCTCACTGCAAAAAAATGTAAGTTCTCTGAAAGTAAGGTTATGTCAATTCACTGTTAAATAAGAGCCAGTGTTTCTTTGTAGAAGTCCTTGGAGTAAAAGGTGTTTGCCCTGCTGATGATTTTGCTGTGCTCGCCTGAATTCCAAGGCTAAAGAGCAGGTTATATGCACATGAGTTCACAAATCAGTGGCTTTGACAAATTGAACCTGGATTTATTAAAACTCTCTGCATTACCAGAGTCAAAAATAAGTTGCTAACAATAGATGGGAACAGGTAGCTAAAATTGACAACTTTCATCCTTAAAATGTTACCTCTTTGTGCATTTAATCAGATGTTGTAGCTGTAGAGTTTGAGTTGCCTTGGTGTAAAAGGAGGCAAGGAAATAATCTTGTCTTTACTACTCCCATCAACTCAACTAATTCCTGTTAAACACCATGGAATGATTTGTCTACTCATTTGCTATTCCATCAATAAGAAGGAGAAATATTGGAATACAACTGCTGTAAGTTCCTCATGTTTTGCTTTTTGTCTGGAACTTCTTTTGAGTATTTGTTTGGCCTTTCTTATCTGAGGTCAGGAATGCTTAGTTTGGTGATGATTATTTAAAAGCTGCACTACTTACTGTAAATTTGCCTGGCATGTCAACCCCAAGGTATAGAATAAGAGTTAAAACCTTCCTTCAGAAGCTTTCTTGTGCTGGTGATGTATTGAAATAGGGGCCTTCCTTTGATAGGCAAGCGTGACTTCCAGTTAAAGGAGCAAATGTGTTTTCCAGTGGGAGTGGAGAACCACAGCTGTGGTGCACGTTGTAGGAAATCTAACCAGGTCCCTTAGGAAGCAGAAGGCTTAGGATGAGTGCACTGGAGGTGTTGGCACAGCCTGGCCTTCAACAGGGATTAAAATCTTTTACTGGAGCGTTCGCCAGTCAGCCCAGTGGCACATTTAACCTCAGGAAGGAACCCAGCAGGTGTGGAGCAGTGGTTTGTGTAGGTCAGATGTTGTTTTGCAGGGCTGTTTTTACTGCCTGTGATTGCATTCAGTCTTTTCAGTCCTAGAGGGAGGGGTCTGTGTGTTCTGGTTTAGTTTTAAACTGATTGCAATTATGTTTTCTATTCTTCTCATGTCACGCTTGATAGCTGAGCTCAGCTTTTTTTCTTGACTCTGCTTGGGCACAAAATTATTTGCTGTAAGGTATGCCTGGGCAAAAAAACAGCCAGACAAAAAACCCAACACAAACAGCAAAAAAACCAACCCCCCAAAAAACCCCAACACTCAAAAACCCACCAGCAACAACCAAAACAAATAAACCCCCTATTCCAAGCAACAGTCCAAAAGTCAAACCATGTGATCTGTTGCTTGTGTATTAAAATCCAGCTGGAGTGGAAGGATTTCTTAATAGTGCTGTTTCTGAAGTGCAAAGCATTCTCTGTAGGAAACCAGAGCATCTCTGCAGTGGAGTTTGTGAGAATTCCAGCTTGTGTGGCAGAATTCAAACCAAATTTCACCAAACAGACATTTCCATCCTTGGGCTGAGGATGCAAACTACGAAATACTGTAATTTAGCTTTGAATGAGCTGCTTGGTGTCCTCGAGATGTGGTAGCCAGGAGTTTTTCCCTTCCAGCAGCATAAACATTTTGAATGCATGGATTTAGGGCATAGCACGGGTGAGGCAGAGCCTTCTGTTGACTCCACTGGTGATGGTCACTGAGAAAAGGACAGTGCAGGTGAAGGCAAAAGGCTCCTTGAATCAGGAAGAGATCTACTGAGACTTTCAGGTTCTGAAAGAATTTTCATGATTGTGATACAGTTGTTTTTAAAAGTGCAGTGAATCTCTGCAAAGAGCTGGTTTGTGGCCACCCATTTTGTTGATGGAGACTAGATTTTCATCTTAGGAATGCTTTCTAGAAGTGCAGGGGAAGTTGGGATTGCTACACGAGAAGGTCAAGAATGAAATGGTGTTCAGTGAAAATAAAGCAGTCTTGCCCCAGAGTGCCTAAACAAAGGAACCTTTCATATCTGAGCCTGGATGAAACAGGATCTTGGGTTTCTTTTTTGTTTTCCATTTCATCTACCTGCTTCCACTGTCACAAAGTTAATATTTTGTGACCTACATCATCCTCCTGTGTTCTCATCCCTGCTCCTTCAAGAGGCTTTAAAAAGAAATCAAAACACCCCACCAAAAAAAAAACCCCACACAATAACAACAGCCAAAAAAACCCCAACACACAGCTTGGGAAATAGAGGAAGTTAGTTGTGATGGAGAGAATAAACTGACTTATTTGGTAAAAGGCCAGCTCAGTTTGGAGTTGGGCTGCAAACCTGCTCATGCCAGTATGGGTTAGGGGGCTGCAGAAGTGGTTCTGCCTGATACAGACCCTTAGTTGCCCATTTTCTGCTGCACTGGGACAACAAAAAGAGGTAATGAGGAGATTGTTGCAATATTGTTTTATTTTATAGTGTAGAGGATGACACCTGGGAGTGGGGGAGAAGCTGCTGCTTGCTGGTTTAGTGAGCTTTTGTATTTCCAAATAGAAAATGCTAGATGGTTATCAGGCTGTTTCCCAAAAGAGCCAGAGGTTTAAGGAAGGCTTCTGGTATTTTTCCTCAGTTAATGATGGAGAAGCAGCAGGAGCTGGTTTTTTTCTGCTGATCTCTTTCCCAAGCTGTATATTAAATCATCTAGAAACATCAGGATCATGAACTGAGTTACCAGAAAGAGATGTGAATGGTACAAGTTTTTGCTTTCAGAATGCCAAATCTATTTTTATTATTATTTTGTATGGTTTTTCCCCTTTAGAATCTACTTCTTTTTCTTTTCAAGCTCTGCCAAAGTGATGAACCTCGATGGATTTATAGCACTTTAGCCCCATAAAGCCTGCAGTATCTTCAGGGTAAAGAGAGATGTTAGAAGCCTGTTACTGGCCTGTGGAGACCAGTTTCAGCAGCACTATTCCCCTCCAGAATACTGGCATCTTGATCTTCCTCTTAAACCCCCTCCTAAAGCACATCTGAAACCCCAGCAGCAATTCCTTGCTGTGCTTCTCCTTCAGTAGCCTCTGTCCCCTGTGACAGTTTTCCCCACTTCTAATTACTACCTGATGCTAAATTGCCTTTGGTGGCTTTTCTATCTGCTTCTCACTGCCCAAAGGTCTGAGCAGCCTGTCACAGTTGCTGCAGTTAGGAGGTTTTGAGGTAAGGTTTCAGCTTGCTTTATTCAAAGTTAATTTGGGTATTTTATCTGTCATTTAAAGTGGGAAGCTTCAGTGTTTAGAGTAGCCCAGTGGCTGTTGGGAGATGAAAAAGAAATGATTGTTTCTTTGGATTGCTGAATATCCCACTATCCTTATGTGACTGCAGAAACATCGTGTGTTTAATTCCTCTTGGTCTTCTGTGAGAAGACAGAGACAGTTAAATTAAGACATTCTTTACAGTTCCTTTTTGTGGTATTTGAGGGGAGAGCTTCTCCCTTGGCTTTTCTGACCGGGAGAAATAGGGATGGCAAATCCACCTGCAACACTCTGATTCCAAACCCAGGATTGTAAGGCAGACAGCTTTGAAAGTGAAGCTGCCTTTCCCCAGCTGAACTTTGTCTCGGTGTGAAAGACACAAAGCAGTAAATACCATGTGTGGTTTAAGTGTATTGAACATGGCAGTTCCACCAGCTTATCTTCAAGGTATCCAGCTCTGTAATAGAATTAACTTCCTGAGGACGTAGCCAGGAAATCCTGCAAAGGAGGGAACCTAAGGTCATTTTGGCAAGCTCAGTGCTCATCAGTTCACCATTTGGAGAAGTCCCCTCCCTGTCCTCTGTTCTAAAACTTCTGCTTTGTTTGGGACTTTTCCCTCCTGCAACTTAGAATCACCCAACATGCTCCTCTTCTAGGATGGCTGGAGAAGGAGGTGACTCTTAGGGGATAAGATACCCTTGTTTTCCCAGCTGGGAATTCTCCAGCCCTAATCCCATCCCAAATGCCTATAGTAAGGCTTTCAATGGAAGTAATTTCCCCTGGAAATTCCCTCTTCTAAAAATGGGGAACAGATGGCTGCAGGGTGGTCGTTGTAGTCACCCCTTGTGTTGGAAGATGAAGCTCAGCGTGGTGGATTAAGGGCTGTGGGTGTTGTAAATTTTTTGGGTGTTTTGGTTCTTTTTTTTTTTCCCCCTCGGAGTATTTTAAAAATTCCTGGTAAAGGAATAATATTGGAGTAAAGCTGCTTAAACCAATCTATTTGAAGGCTTTCTAAGATGAATGCTTAAAAAAATTGTAGTCACATGCTAAGCATATGAGGCCTTACTATGTGGTTAATTAGAGCCAGAAATTTGGTCAGTCATATGACAGATGTACTACTTGGAGTTCAGCAGTGCTTTCTTCTCTTAGACATTTATCTTCAACTATCCTGAAGTAAAAATTACTTTCCTTTGCCTCCTTGAACACAAGCATCCTAGTTTATCCAAAGGTGTGTTGATCTCCCAGAATGGGATGAGTAATTAATGATTGCAAGCTTCAGGAACTTCCAAAGCTACCTCTGCTTGGAATGATGTTTTATGAAAGCATCTCTGCCTCTCTGGTCTTTTCCACAGTGTTTTTCTGCAGCAGGTAGAGGCAAAGCTGTTTTGTCTTGGAGTTCCTGGTCTACACGATGAGTGACAGAACTTCCAGGGGTTTCTTTACCTCGCTTGTCAGCAGAGATTTGTGCAGCTCGTGTAACTTGTGGTAGAACTCTAAAGTAAAAAGAACTCATCACGCTTCTAAAGTTGCTAAAACTGCCTTAAATGTGTCTAAAGAATGTCAGCCTTTAGACAAAATTTTTTTCATGTTCCTGACTAGAACACTTTGGGCTTTTTATTCTCAGGAAAGAGTTTAGCCAGGTTTGAGTGGTGTGTTCCAGGAGGTGCACAATGCAGGTTGTTACTCTCATTTTGGGGTGGTAGGAGTGATTATTGCCACTTAGGTGTAGTGAATGCACACAAGCTGTGGTAAGGCTACAGGGTGTCTTACAGCTGGCACAGAAGCTGCACAGTAAGCTTGGGTTTTGCAACCAGAGGCTGTTCAGGTTACTTACTGGGGTGTGCTGTGGCCTTAGGATGTAGCTGCACTCAAACCATGGGGGTGGCACCACTCCCAGTTGTAAGCACCTGGATTTTTAGCCATTAGATAATCTTCACCAGTAATTCCCCTTTAAAACAAGCAGACTCTGGTTTTTACTGCTTGGTATAATCACAGCCTTTGCCTACAAGCTTAGAACCTTCAGCTGGTGTCTGTGTAGCATCATTCTCCTCCCTCCAGCCAGACCACACCATTACTCTTTATGCAGGGGGAGTTGCTTGGGTGGTTTTGATTTTAAAATGCCTTTTATTTTGTGACAGTTCTTCTGTTGGAAGCGCGCTGCCCCGGAGACGCTGCTGTGCATATATTACAATTGGGATGATCTGCATCTTCATTGGAGTTGGATTAACTGTGAGTGATGTGCTGTGATACACTGGGGGGTCTGTGTGTAGAGAGAGGCTCCCTTGGTTGACCAACTCTTCTTTCCCCAGTGTTTGAGTAAAACCTCTTAAGTCCTTATAGGTTTTGTCACCTCTGTTAAAACCGTGAACTTGCTCATCAGTTTTAGCCAGAAAATGTTCCTAGAAAAAATAAGTGTTCTGGTACTTTGAAAGTCTCTTCTTCCCGATGTTAAATTTGACTCTTATCTCACAAAAGTTCCAATTTATGAAACATTGTTTTACTTCACTGTAGAGACACTGGAACATCTTGCTCTTGCTAGGGCTCTTTTGCCAGGTTTCCTGGCTGTGTAGCCAGAAATGTGAGCTCCACCACGCTGCAGGGAGCAGGGATTCCATACATTAGAGATATGTATATGCCTTTATCATTTGTGCAAGCTATAAAGAGTAAAATCAGGTAAGATATTTGCAAATTAAAAGGCTCATGGAGTTTTCTGAGCAGTAGAGTAGCAGCTGTCTGGCTTGCTTGGCTGTGATCTGGTGCTGGTTACTAGAGTGAGTCCCAGAAATGTGTCAGAAATACCTGCGTGTGATTCTCACTATACCTCTAAATTGTGTTCCAGACAGAATCATTTGTGTGTGACCTTAAGGAAATCCCATGAAGGATTTTCTAGTTTCTTTAATAAAACCAGTGACAGCTGGAAATAAGAAGAGACTGATTTTATTTACTTTTTTTTAACCAAAAAAGATCATTTTGAGAATGCTGAAAACGTTTCACTGTGAGGTGTGCCCAGAGGCTTGTGTGGCCTCCTTCCCTGGAGGGCTTTTGGGGACCCAGCTGAGTTAAAACCCAGAGCAACTTGATCTGGCCTTAGAGTTGCCCCTGCTTTGATTGGGAAGTTGGCACTAGAGAACTCCCCATGTCCCTTCCAAGCTCAAGAATCCTACGATGGTGTAAAATTAAGCTGATAAAATACCTGATTTATCCTTCTGGGGCTAAAAAAGGTGCTGGAAGGTTTTTCCTTAATGTAATTAGCTCTTTCCTGCAGAGCAGGGAGTGCTGTACGTCTCACGCTTCTCTTTTCTCTCTTTAGGTTGGCACACAGGATTTTGCAAGACGATTTCATGCAACGTATGTTTCTTGGGCTGTCGCTTATCTCTTAGGTTTAATCTGCCTCATCCGAGCCTGCTACTGGGGAGCCATTAAAGTCAGTTATCCAGAGCACAGTTTTGCATAGAGAAATTGTTAGGTTATAGTGGATGAACATCTAGTAGTTCTGGATATTACATCTTGGACACTTTTAAAACCTTTCCTGTAAGGATTCCATTCTGTTCCAAGTAGTTTTAAGACTGGGGGGTCTCTTAAGAACAAATGTTCATTGCACTACATAATATGCAAATAGTTTGTTTTGCTGCTAGATTCCCTAGCTCGGAATACTAAAGCTGTGTTTACATGTTCATAACTCTGTCTTTATAGGTGTTGAATTTTCTTTCAACAGACAGTATTAAGTTTTACATTTCCTTTGTTCTGTTCCAATCCATCTGCCATTTTTCTAGGTGATCAGTAAGGACTGAAAGCAGGAGTGTTTATAAGTGTTTCTACAGTAGCCTCACATTTGTACCTAACATTTTAACTCCAATTACATTCAAGTGGCTTGCTTTAAAACCTAAGCAATAAGCATTTTGCTTGAACTGCTTACTGTATCTTTTGCCTAAGATTGTAGTGACCTTATTCAGGAAATGAAAGCTCTGAGTATACTTCAAAAGACTGACACTGTTGCTAGAGAGACGTTTGTAAACACTGTACGTTTTGGGACTTTGCAGGTAGAGAGATGCTATTTTGGTAGCCCAGTTCAATATCCATTTATCCAGGATTGGATTTCAGTTAGGATAAATGCTTTCTTCTCAAGGATCCCGGGACTTAGGTGTTTGGTTTGGTTGCGTTTGGTTTGGTTGGTTGTTTTGTTTTGTTTTTAACTGGCAAATCCTAAAAGCCATGCTCGGATTATGGAACTTAACTCTGGTTATTCATAGAGGTTCCTTTACAGGGTCTAAGGGAAGCATTTCATACGACTTGGTTCATAATACTTAAGTGTCATGTAGGTGACAATAAGTTGGTGATGGGTTGCCTCCTACTTTCCTCTGATCACGTCAGGCTCTCCCTGGTGGGGAGAGTTATGCACTGGTCACTGCAAAGGGAGACACTGTAAATTCACAGTAACTGCTGTAATAAGAAAAGGAGTTAAACTGTTACCTGGACCATTCCATCAGAGTCTTATCTAGTCAATTTAGCACTGACTTGCTAGGAGAATACGGAAACAGAAAGCTTTTTCTAATGATGTATTCACAAAGGATTGAGGGACCAGTTCTTGCACTGCCCATCTTTAGAGTTTTGAACAAGTTTTTGCTAAATTTGGAAGGAATGTCCTGAGTGATTTAGATGACCGTAGTAATTTAGATAAGGGGGTCAGATGGGTAAATTAATGTGGATGTTTCAGGGATACATGTAATTTAAATTATCTATGTTCCTGCTAGGACAAAATTATACTCAGATAAGGATTTTGGAGCACAATAAATGTAAATGATCAAACTGTAAATGATCTGTCTTTGTATGATGCTAAATGTATAAAAGCAGTAGCTCAGGATTACAATGTACCTTTTACAAATAAGCTAATAAAGGAATAAAGATTATTATTCAAACTTCATCTATTTTGTAACTTATGTATAAACAAAAATACCCAAGTGGAAGAAGTTCCCAGTACGACACAGGAAGAACAAAGGCTTTGTGCAGCAGAGGGGAGCTCTGCAGCTTTGCCAAGTGGCAGCCACAGGAATAGAAGAGCAAGAACAAACCAGTGTGGTCTCAATGTCTTGGAGAAGACGTGGAAGGAAATAAGGGATGAGACCACTGCTGGGATGATGTGCTCTGCAGCCAGTGGTTTGAGGGAATATGCTCATAATGCTGTTTACATCCCTTCAGGGCTTTGCTGTGCTCGTTTGCATCTTAAACCTTCCAATACTCTTTCCAGTTGTCTTGTATTTCAAAATCCTGAGCTAAAGTAGGCTGGGGCAGTGCAGAAAATCATCTGCTGCATTCACAGCCAAAGTGAGAGTGGGGGGTGGGAAGCCTGTGGATTATATTCTGATTGTTATATTAACAAATCAAATCAATTGGTATTTTTGTTTACCCTGCTTTAAGGTAATTATTTCCTTTATTTCTTCTCAACCTTTTTGGGCAGAAGGGAAGATACATGGACGAGGTAATTTATTATGAAGAGCATGACACTTGTTTCCTTTTCCAAAGTGACCTATTGCAGTGATCACTGTGAAATGTATTGTCAGTAACCTTTCAGCCACTTCTGAGGACGTCAGAATCGTATTTGAACTGTGTAAGAGAATTAATGGTTGAGTCTGAAGGGCCTGGGCAGGGGACTGGAGTAGATCTGGCTGTTTGTGTGCTTGCAGACAGTCGTGATGGTCTGTGCTGGGACTCTTTTGGATCTATTAAAATTTTAAGTTAAAAATAAGTAGCCCAGTCCCGTGCAGACTGACCACTAGAAGAGCTTTTATCTCTTCTAATAATTTATTTTGTTCACTTTCAGTAGTCTCTTCTTCAATGTATTATTTTTGTGTTAGATGGGGGAAGGAGCTGTCTGAATTCACTACGAGGGGCTTCTGCACTTTCAGGTTTTATCTTCTGCCTTCCCTCCTCTCCTGGCCCTCCTCGTTGATACGTCATCTTTTAAAAGAAAGACCAGAGGAAAGTCTTTCTGAAAACGAGATGAGCAGGAGATCTTTGACACAAGCAGCACCTCAAAAGAAGCTGGAGGTTTCAAATCAGCCTGGTAAGAAATTCACCATGAAGTGCCAAGAGAAGATGCTGAAGGAACCGTGGAACTGTTAGTGGCTACTGCTGAGAAATGGATGATGAGCAGCATTTCCTTCTGTCTTCCCAGAGGGAAACCCAGGACAACACCTCGACTTCCAGTGCTAGAAAATCCCTGTGACTAAGGAGGAGTTGGGTAATACACAGGCGAGCAGCAGCAAAGATGATTTCTCATGTTCCATCAATCTGCTGCATTTCCAGAGGGCAGAAATTCTGCACTGGCTGCAGTATGCCCTCTAAAGGCATCTGTGGAGTGTTCTTCCAGGTAAGCTTGAGAAACACACCAGTAAAATGATTCAAAGGTGGTGGTTATCAAACTGGGATGATGTGGCAAATACCTGCCAGCTAGTTGGAAATATTTTTGTGGAGTCAGCGTGCCGTTTAGCTACTCTGTGTAATGTTCAAAAGCCAGACTGACATGATATTAAATCTTCCTTCATACCTAAGATGATTTTCTTCACAGTGGAGTTACACACCGTGTTTATCTCAGTAGCTGTAGCAGATGAAATTGTCCCCATTCCTCAGCCTTCCACTTGTGTCCATTCCATGTCCTTTCCATGTGCCTCAATTCAGGTTTCTTTCAGGGGTTTTATTGGTACAGTCGATGTGCAGCTGATTGCCTGAAGGTGAAGGAACAAACGGGCTGGAGCTCAGGAAGGAGAGAGAGAAACTTAATCCGATTTGAGTTATTTGCAAGATTTTGTTATGGTTCTTTGAGCCAACAAGAAAAGAGTATCTAGGCTCAGTTTCCTACGGCCTTAATCACAAAAGGGCTTTTATTTTAGAATAATAAAGCTACTTGTTAGCCTGATTAGCAACTCATCATGTTACACTTCACTGGGCTCTGGAGAATTCTTACCAGGGAGGTGTCCCTGCCCTGTGTCTGCTTTTCTGTTCCTCTGCAGGCATCCATCGCTGGCTGCTTGCAGAATCAAGGGGCACTGAGCTCAAGAGGTTTCAGACCTGGATGTGTACAGCTGGTTTTAGGGTTCCTTTCTAACACCAGCAAGTGTGTTCAAGTAAATCTGGTGAATAAAAGTAACACCCGTGACAGAGTATGGATTGGAAATTGCTGATCCAGGTGACAGGTTGTTGGTCATTGCAATGACTTAGCAAAATTATAGTTAAAATTGGATGAGATGTGGTTGCATATTATGGTTTTATCCAGTAACTCTCTATCTTGTAATGGAGAAAAATTAATTTCAAAGTAAATTTAATACTATCTCTACCACTTTCTAATGATATGGATATAATTCTAGCTTAATTAACTAAAAGTGTTGCTTAGTGTTTTAAAAAATGTGACACGGTTAGAAAAAGCATTCTGAGGTCATGTTTCTTATCTCACTGGCAGTGTTTCCTAGGGCAAGTGATGTACCTGATGGAATTTCAAGAGTAAGGAAGGTGTTAGCAGGTTTACAGGTCCAGGCCAACTGACACAGTGTGTTACCTTCACCAAAAGATCAGAGTGGATTTCTAGTATTCCCAAAACATTGTCCTTAAACTTCCAGTGTTCTTTATGCACGTTCTCTTACCCGTGTGTGATGTACATCTTCCTTCACTTACTTCCAAGTGGTTTTAAAGACTAGAATAGAGTTGCTGAGAGAACTTGATCTCTGTATTATTTGCCCTATATCTCTATATTATCTCACCTTGAGCTGACTGTGTGGAAGGAACCCCCAGCACCCATCAGCTGAGCCAGCAGAGGGTTGGCAGGTTTTCCCTAGAGCTCTCTGCTGTATTTCAGTGCAAATGCAGTCAGGCTGAGTCATCCCTTCAGCAGTCTTCAGTTTGACAAACTGACATTCTCTGATCTGAATTTCTCTTTTTTTCTCCACTAGAATTGACTGGGCTAGCTCTAATCAGTGCTGAGAGTCTGTATTTATACTCGGTGCACCTTTCTGCTTTAGGAGGAAGAAAACAGTTCTTTACATGCCTTTTAACCTCATAGCATCCTATTGCTGTGTTGATGGTTAAGGTTGATCAACTAGAAAGGGGTGCTTTAACAAAATATTTAACTTGCCTAATGCTTCTGTTCTCTTTAATTCTATTTCTGTTGGGATGCTTAGTGTCAAACATTAACCTTTTAGATAAAAACTTTCCATCCCACGTGTCCCTCTGTGCAGTTTGAGTTTAAATATATTGATTTTCCAGGAATGAGAGCAGGGGGAAAATTGCTTATTGGTTTATGCTTAAAAAAAACCCCACCAAATAGCCAGAAAACTTTGTGTATCCCTGCCATGTGCTCTGGAGCAGTTTGGCAGGACCTGCTGGTGTTAAATGGGGTGTGTTTTTGTCTCCTGCAAAGGTGAGATGAAGTACAGCTGAGGTAGGAGACTCAGAAAAAAAATCTGTGTTCTCAGCAGATGTTTGTTAGAACTTTGAAATAAAACACTGAAGTGGTTCCATTTCCATGCTGCTGAGCAGAACAGATGGCTGTAGGTTTCCTGAAAAATTGTTAATCTGCATTTCTATTCAAAATGCTCCCAGTTTTGTTTCAAATGCCCCATTGCCAGTATCAGAGGTGAAATGCATTTGACTAGTAATCCTGCAGCAAATGAATGTGTTTTCTGACTGTTAATGGAGAGAAAACAGAACCTTACAAATGGATTTTCCTTTCCAAATTTGTCTTACTGACAATAAAACCTGAGATGTACAAACACACTGCAGCTAACTTTGCAAAGGCAGAAAGGCTGCAGTCCTATCACACTGTACAGTTCTGCTTTTACATCTGGGGCAGGAAGCTTAACAAGAATGCTTGTTCCAGGTTACCAAAGTAAAAATTAATGAGAATAGACCTGTTCATCTTTGTTTTAAAGTAAAAAGCATGATCTGTTAAATACAGTGATTATAAATCAGTGTCATTAAGCCAGAACAAACCACTCTGCAGCTGTTTACATTTATAAACATGGTGCAATTGGCTTGGAAAAAAGAAATATTAAAACTCTTGTTTGTTTTGGAAATCTAAACTGAAAGTTTGGGATGCATCTCCTTCTGAGAGACAGCCTTCCATAGTTTCCTACCTGATGAATTACAGAAGGAGTATTGTTGCCTCCTCTCCTTCAGGCTTTGTCAAACAAACTATTGAATTCTCCTGTGGTTTTAGCATTAAGAAGACAGAGCAGGTCAAGAGGGTGGAGAATTCAATGTCATGCTTCACTGCATGTGGGAAAAGCAAGATTTGTCACGCAGAGACACACTGCACTGAGTGTGACTCTGCTCTTCTCTACAGCCAGAGAAGTAGCCTGGTCGTGACTCTACCTGGCCATGAGCAACAATTTCTAGCACTGATGGTATTGCCAGAGCACAATTTCTCATCCTGTTACACCCAAACCAGTTCATGTGGTTTTAATACAGCATTAGGTGTACTGGAGTGGTTCTAATACCAAGTTGATTTCTGAGAGGATGCAGAGGAAAGTGGCAAAATGTACCATTTAAGTGCTTATATTTGTGAAATGTATTTTATTTCTCTACTAGGATTAGCTGCTTTTAGTTTTGCACTTGTAAGCACGCCGTCTGGCTGGGCTGGGAAGCTTGAAGGGAATTTTCTAATAGCTGCAGATCCTAATCTTGGCTGGAAGGAAAGCCTCGGTGTGAGCTGATTTAATGAGACATTGATGTGAGTTGACTGAACTCTTAAGTTTCCTATTTCATTATTATTTATGGAATCTCTGTTATTCTTTTAAGTCTATAATCTGGTCTAAACTGATGAGGAATATATGCTTAAATTAAGAGAAGCATTTCTTTTGATATTTTTTTTACTAAATGATAGTATTTTCTCTTTAGTACAGCTACCTATAATACAGGTTCAACAAGGGCCTTATTGCTGGCTTTGCTTGGATTCAAGACATCAGAAGGTAGAATTTACTTCCTCTGCACTCAGTGGTAGCAGAGCCCTTGGAAGTTGCTTTCCAGAAGTGAGGTCAGACTGAACAAATTCCTGAGCCAGGGCAACACTGCTTGATGTGCACACCTACCCCTGCTTGGGGGTGGAGGGAGGGTTGGCAGCAGTTCAGGGGATGGGTTCTCCTTGAAATTGATGCCCCAGTCATAGGTTCCTGTGAAGAATGGCTGAGGAGACTCCCTTCAAAATCTCCACTTCCTAAATATTTCTGTGCTTGATTAAAAAATAAATAAAACTGATGAAGAGTTACATTTGTTGATTAAGCTGTGGTTAATATGTTCTTAAAAAGGCTCTTCTAGAAACATTCAGGTTTCTCACAAACCTTGGTTTTAATTGTCAGTGACACAAAAAGCTTTGTGACACAAAAAATCTTTGTATTTACAACTTTCCTTTGAGGAAAGGGAACAGTGTGCTGAACTATGGAGGAAAAATGCTCTTTTTTTACTACTTCTTATATAAACAAAGAGCTCTTTCTGCAGATTTCTTTCACAACATTTGTATGATAAACATTAACTGTAGAGTACAGCTCTTTGGAGAAATATTTATCTCAAAAGATGTATTTCTTTTTCAACTTGTAAGCTGTAGCAGAATGGTTGAAAATAGATGTATGAGATATTCGTATGAATTTGTTCCAGACCAAGACATATTATGACTAATACTTTTAAAGCCTTATAAAGTAAGATTTATAAATGGAATACCTGTAACTGCCTTGTGTGGCCAAACGCCACTGTAAGCATATGCTCAGAGAAGAGACTGATTAACAAACAGGATTTCCTACATAAAAATTTAACTGGATCTGATTTTTATGGTTCTTTTTTATTTTTAGTATGAGGAATTGAAATTCTTTAGGTTTTGCCAGTTAGAGGCCACGTTCTGTGTTTATTTTCAGTAAGGTCAAAGTTTTCAGCTTCTCAGTTTGGAGGCAGTGATTTTCCAATATATAGAAAAAAGAGACTTTTGCTTATTTAAAAATTCAAATTAATTTGAATTCCTGGATTGGTTGTAGGGCTTCAGTTTCAGAATAGATTTTCTAGGCACTATAATAGCCCTCTTTTTGTTTGTGATTTTTTTTGTTTTCTTTCTAATTTACTCCTGTGTTTGGTTAATAAAAGCAATAATGCTTTAGTTTCTGGCCCATGCCTGTTCCTTATGGTCATTTACTGTTCAGTGACCTCTTCTTTTTCCATTCCTTTGTCAGTGTTTAAGAGGCACATGGCAAGTTGCAGGATAAGATCCAAAGCATACAGGAGAGAAAACAACCTTCTTGGCCAGGACAACCTGCTGTCCCAGGCTGATGTTTGATGTGTCCATCACTACAGTGCAGTGGCAAAGGAAGAGTAAGTAAATGATGAGTATACTGGAGCATAAACTATAGTTTCTGGCTTCTTTTAGCAGGGTAATCTCTAGTAGGCAATGCCAAGTCAAGCCCCACGATGCATTAACTTTCCCTTGGTGCACCTCAGTGTAAATCTTTGCTCACCAGAGCCTTCCTGCTTCTGGCAATTAGGTTCCTTTGCAAGGAGCTCAAGCAGGAGTTATTTCACTAACTGGATCAAACTGCTACTTCTGGAAGAGGAAGGACAGACAAAACTTCCAGTGCTAGACTTTCTTCTATATTCCTCTTAACTGCTGTTTCTCAGATCACTTCAGTGCCCTGTCTTGGTTCTCTCATGCTAATTTGCATGGCAAGAAATTGCAGTTCCATGCAGTGGAGCAGAGTATGATAGTCTTACATTTTCACTGTCTTTTAACAGCCAGATGATCTCTATGCTATATGCATGTTTATGCTTCAGGCTCTGTTTTAGGACAGGACTAAGGCTCACAGTATCACAGGGTGTCATGGGTTGGAAGGGACCCTGGAGATTCGAGTCCAGCCCCCCTGCCAGAGCAGGCCCACAGCATCCAGCACAGGTCACAGGAATGCAGCCAGGGGGGGTTGAAAATCCCCAGAGCAGGAGACTCCACAACCTCTCTGGGGAGCCCATTCCAGATCACATGTTAGCTAATGCAGGAAGATCAATACCTTCTGCAGTTAGTGACTGCTGTGGTGATAGGTCATTGTTACAAGCTATTAGACACTACCACCTAGAATAGGGTGAGGTGACTTTAGACAGATGCTAACTTAAAAGCTATAGAAATAGTAATATTCTTCTCTTGTAAATAACTTAAAATTTAAATGGCAATCTAAGTAAGAAAGTTTATTCTGATTGCTATAAATCAGCCATACCTCACCTTTAGAAATGTTTCAGAATTCCAGTCTCTCAAATCCAATTGAGCTCTTCATTATCAACTCCTAAATGCACGAGTCTCTTTCCCTGTGCATGTATACAAACACACAAGAGAAATATCTGTGTGTTTTTAAAACAGCTGTCTACTACTGCATGTGTACGTAGATGCTAAAACTTTGTTGTTTGGGATAATGATAGATGTGGATGAATTTTATTGATTGATTCCTGTAGGACTCATTCCATTCCTAACTTCTTTCTCTTAGGCTTTTGTTAATACCAAAATAAAGAAGCAAATAGGAGGTATCGTGATACTTTCCTCGATATCCTCCTTCATCTACAGTTAGTTCATCAAGCTGCTAGCTGCAGTCTAGCAGTGTTCCTCCTCTAGGGATCAGCTGTCCCCTGGCATCATCTTCCACTGTCCAAAGCAGTCACAGCAAAATAAAGCTCTGCATCTGACATGTGCCCTCCACACGACTGTTCTTCCAAGAGAGGCACAGTTTAGCAGCACACTGCAACCAAAAGAGGCACTCTGAGAAGTGTGCAGCAGGCAGCAAGAGCAGACCCTGCTACCCAGTTACTCCTGCTGACATAACAGAGCCTACGGGTTCCGTGGGCGTTGCTGCCCTTTAATCCTCCTGCCAGTAGCTTCTGGGATCCCCGGGGAGAAGCAGGTTTCTCAGAGCCTACCAAACAAGGTCTGTTGGAGTTGTGATGAGCAGTGCCTGCAGTTACTGAGCATACTCGGGCATCCTGAAAGCACCGTTCAGTTGAGGTGAGGTAATGAGCTGCTGCAACTCGGCACTGCCACCTCGCAGGGGGGAGAGAGGAGCAAGTTAGTCCTTCCCCAACACAGTGAATGTGGCACTTTTTTATGCAGTTTAAATATTTCTTTATTTACCAAGTTAATTTTATTTGCCATTTGGGGATTATGTGGTACTTGTTCGGAGCCTTTGATCCACGTCAAGATTTTTCTCCACATTCACAGATACCAGAAATTTGGAAGAAAAATACTGAGAATCTATTACAATTAATGATCCCAGAAAATGAATTTTAAAGAGAGGACCAGCCGTTCTTGCCCTAGGACAAATCACTAGTTAAGGTGAAGCAGACACTTCACAGCCATCCAACTAAAATATTCTGAGTGCACACACATAAATTTCCCTTGTCTCTCACTGTTTTATTGACTAATAAAGTGGAGACCGTTAGAAATAATGATTTTTTTTTTTTGCATTGTGATGAAATTACTTTGAAAGGGGCTTTAGGAAAGAAAAAAGTCTCCCCAGAAACGCTAGATAAATCAGTTTCATGTGCAAATAGGCTGATTATATTTGGCTGCACAACTGAAGGACAAATTACTCTGAAAATGGCTTTTTAAACTTGCAACTCCAAGTCTGCCCCCAGGCTAACCCAAGAGTCATTTCCTCACAAAGCCATCACTTTGCCATTAAGTGCTGTACATTACAAAACTAAAATCAGGTGCAATTACAATTACACGCTTATTTAGATGTGCAATTGCTCATTTTTTATGTGGGCAATATTGTTAGTGTCTTTCATAAATGTTTTATGCTTTCCTGAACCATATCTAGTAAAGGGAGTGACTGTGACTGTGTGGCTCCCTGCAATCTACAGCCTCAGGAGCACAAGCAATATGTCAAGAAAAAAAGAAATAGTCTCTGATTAGTTTGTCAAGTAGACAAAGCCAGTTGGTTTTAGGGTGGCAATAAAAACTTCACTATTTCTATTTTGCTATATATCATAAATCTTTCTTGGCTAGACCTCTCATTGCCTCTTTAATTACTGTTTAGATCAGGTATTTGAGAGAAGACGCTGTTATTATCATGTAAGGCACAAAGACAATGTAGAAATTTCCAGTAAGGTAATTACCAGCACCAGGCAAACTGGGAGAGAAATGGAGAAAACATTAGTGTACGCTTTCATTTCTCACAATCAAAAGGAGAATTCTCTCTGGGCACAGGCAAAGTTGCTGAAGACAGCAGGTTGCTGGGATCTGCGAGACGGCTGCAGTCCAATGCCCGCTCTGCCTGTGCCAGGTTGCTGGAAAGCTGGCCTTACTGGTATTGCCAGCTCAGGGGTGGCAGCGTCCGAGGTGATAACTATCCCTGCTGGGACAGTCAGCGCCTCGAAACACAGCCATTACCAGCCCTAATATTCCCATCTTTCCAGCAGGCCCAGGAGCAACAAGCTTTCCAAGTATCTGGCACACTCCATTTCTGTCCTCTTTCTGTTTTTCTGCTGCTGCCCCTTCTCCTTCCCTCATGTACTCAAAGTCTATAGCCCCCTAAGAAATACACAACTGAGATTTTCACTGATCAATCCATCCTTGGCAAATTTAAACACTTGTCTTTTTTGTTTTATCTTTTTTTTATCCCTCTTTTCAGCACTACCATTATTATTGCTATTGTTATCTTTAATTATTATGGGTCTTTATTTATGTATTAAATTGTTCTTATCTCGACCCACAATGGGATTTTTTTCCCCCAATTCCCCCCATCCCACTGGGAGGATGGGTTATTTTTCATTAACATCATGCACTGATGTATTGTGACAGGACAACCCCCAGTCTAGCAAATGAACAGGCGGTGATTTTGGGCTGCAGGGTATTTCTATTGTTCTGATTACCTGTGCTAAGAAAATAACCCCAAACATTTCCCTTTCTAAACCATGCAGGATGCTGTCTCTTATTTAAATGAAAATCCGGTGGCCATTCTTTGGTCCCTCATAGCCATGAAACTGGGCTGCTGATTCACAAGCCACACCTGGCAGCTTTCCCCGGCCTGTGGATTTGCCTTTTCTTTCTGGATTAGTTCAGTTCAAAAGTCTGTTATTTTCTCCTAATTACCACTCTTAAGGCTCTAAGGAAGCAGAACACTTTGTGGGACAGAGGACCGGTTCTCAGGCCCACGCAGGTCGCCATCCACCGCTTATTTCCACTCTCTCTCCATCCCTATCCAAGCGGGCGCTGGCGGCAGCACCTCAGCCAGCCCTTCCCGCTCCTTGGAAGGGCCGACACAAATCGCCTCGCCTCGACAAACCCATTTCAGCCTGCAGCCCCTCCCGGGATCGCAGGGGCTCAGGGGCAGAGGACCGCGGTTGGCGGCCTCGAAGCCGCCCCTGGGCTCCGACCCCCTCCAGCTGACCGTTCAACNGGCAGCCCTTAGGAGCCCTCGGCCCAAAGGGAGGCCGGAGAGGGCCGCCGTGGGCTACTGGGTGCCGCTCCGAAGGGGGGCGGCTTTGTTTTCCCGGGGGCTGCAGTTCGGAGGGTCCAAGCCAAGCGGTGCAAGCAGAGGTGTCCAGGTTCCGCTTGTTCGCGGGCTTGCTGGCCTCCTGGGGGGCTATTTCC
>VWZY01006512.1:199302-217156 GCA_013399075.1 Chloroceryle aenea
CACTCTCTTTCGCGTGCTCAGGAAAGAGTCTTCCAAAGAACATTTCGCAGGGGCGCTTGTAAGTTGTCTGCTGTCACAAATGTCCCAGCTTGTTCAGATTCTCATAAAAGCCATGGAAATCCTGCTGCTGTTGTTGGCTACTGCCTAAAGGAGGTTCCTTTCTGGTGGGCAGGCCACCGGTTGGAGTAACTCGTGAGAATCAATGTGGTCTTTGTAAGGGGGTAGTCGTGGAGCACAGGAGGTGCAAGTCTCTCATGGAAGTGGTTTGTTTTCTCAGCTTTTAAAACTAATCTTTCTCCACTTCTCTTGATACTCATCAGATAGAACACTGCCCAGAAGATTGGGCTAGATAACTTGAGATCTTTTCAAGCCTCTTCCTTCTGCTTAAAGGAGGCAAGAGCCTCTTCTAGGGCTTTTCAGACACTGCTCGATTTCACCCTTGGCCAAGCTTCTCTGTCTCATAAGCTTTTCTGTTTTGCTTTCTCTGAGAGTCTGTATAGTTTCTTAGCTCTCCTCGTGGAGATTTGGCAGAGGGGCAAAAGGTGTTTTGCTGTCACCTTGTTTTACATCCTCTAAAGTATGCTTTAAAAAATAGAGGTGTGCTGCATTCTAGAATCTACCCAAGCTCTTTAACAACTTTTTGTCTGTTTAAAAAGTGTGTATTTTAATTTGCAGTCAGAGGTTGAAGGAAAACTTGCCTTTTTTTTTTTTTAACCTCTGATACACATATTGTTACTGCACTGGTGTATGTGGAAATAAGTATCCAGTATAAAGTCTTTCAAGATGAGGTAGGAAAACCAAGGAATCAAAGCAAAACCTTTTTCTTAGCTTTGACTCAGCTGTTTAATTCAGTCAGTAAGCATTTAACATTTGGTTTCTAGACCTGAATAGGTTCCAATGGATTATGTTGGAAAATAGTTACTGGACTGTACAGAAAGTTCAGTGGTCCAAGGTTAAAAAGTTATAATGTAGAAAATTGTCAAATGGGGCTTTTTTCCCTATAATGCAAAGACCATTTAAAGTGGGTAGAGATACTGGATCATATTTTAAATAGTTTACCTTCTCTTTTCCAATTCCATACTGGAATTGCATAATAATCCCTATAGTTTTAATTCTTGAAGTCATTGCAGTTTCATTTGAATCTTTTTTTTTTAAGAATTATTCCCTTGTCTTGTACAGTCTCTTAAATGCCATCATTACTGTGTTGATTGTTTCTGCTGTTCTTCTTCTCTAAAAGAAGCTGAAATTCCTTCAGATTGTAAATCTCCCAGTTGACAAAGGAGATGGGGATGGGAAGGAGAAGAATTAAAATACAGATATTAATTTTATGACTGTTGGTTTACTTGTAGAGGGAGATTTGTCAGCCCAGCACAACCAGAGGAGTTTCTGGTGCTTCTATAGCAGCTAAACTGAGTGGGAAGATGCAATATTATTAATTAAATGAAGATAAAATTAGGCATGTTTATGTAGAGATATATCTAAAGGAACTCCTGTGCAGCCAGCAGACTGTAAAGGGTACATAGATGTTTAATTAATTACAACTTTATGGAGTTAAAATGCTAGGAAATATTTTTATTTCCATCGCAGGTCCCCATGTCCTTTCCTCAAACACATAGAGGAAAAAAATACCTCTGAGAAGCAGCTAGGGTAGCTCAGCTGGAAGGAGAAATGAGTGAGATGTCTGATTCTGGTTTTATGCAAATTTTATCCAGCATATTCTATCATCAGACAATTCCTGGCTTAGCCCTTGCTTCTTTTTCTTGCCCAGATACTAAAATACAGTCAAAGGCAACTAACAAGCCGTATATAGACTGCTTTTCTCACTTAACACCTCCCTGTGAAACTGAATGCTCTGTATTGATTTTTGCTGCCTTTTTAAAGTGTGAAAGCCTTCAAAATGTTGAAGGAAACAAAAAAGTTTATTGGTAAATCCCTTCAGCCAGCACGACCTGTGCGTCATCTGTCTTCTAAACAAGGTGAGTAGCGTGGCTGAGATCCACTTTGCCAAAACTTCACTTGCTTTTAAGAAATTAACAAGGGCAGGCAACGTGAGTGGGATTTATTATTTTCTTTTAATTACTTTGTTCGGACTACAGTGAGCTATACATGTCTTGTGGTGCTCTGATCTTCCTACGTCACGTCCGGGATGAATCTGAATTGAACTGCAGGAGGTTTATTCACAACCCTTTGCTGGTGGTCTTCTGTCTTGGCATCTGAAATTCCAGCTTCAGAAAGCTGAATCTGGCTTCTCTATTAAATTTAGATTTGTTGGGTTGACTGATGCAGAAAAGACAAACCACTTAATTTAGTGAACAGATTGGTTTTTAGGTTTTATTGCAGTGATGTGGCCAAAGCTTAAGTGACATGATAAATTTTTACTTAGTTTAAAATTCATGGAGGAAATGGAAAAATGGCCCAATGACAATTTAGAGCTTTTAATTTGTGAGTAAATTCCTGTGCAATCTCTTTTCAGTTGGATTTCAGTAATCTTCATGTGGCAAATACCACAAAATAAAAATGTAGAGTCTATTTAAAATACTATTTTCTTAATATTTTCTCTTATCTTCACTGCATCAGCCATTGCATTAAACTTTCCAACTGAATTGCCCAGCAACACTGAAGAATGTTTGCCAAGTGAGATTGACTCAGTGAGTATTGAGTAAATAGTAGATTACAAAGTTGATTTGAGTGTGTTCAGAGGGCTATAAATTAGAGGTCACCTGATCCCTTTTGTTACCTAATGAAAAGTAAACTCAGTTTCCAGCTGAGTGTCCTTGAATTCCTATGTTATAGACCAGCAGTTTTAGAAGTGTGAAAAAGCAGTGGGAGTTTCAGGAATGCCTTTCCCTGATATTTGCATTCACTAGAAGCTGAAAAATACATCTGACAGGTTACTTATTTAAGAGTCCTAGGAAAGAATATATATATATTTCTTAATTCAATGCAAGATATTTTAAACTTGAGGTGCACATAATCAGCCTTTGCTTATTATGTGTAAAGAATACCATGATAAATACTTTTCTTTTAGTTTTGTTAGCACATGGAGAAATTCATTTGAGGCAGCAAACTTTGCAAAACTAGATAATTAAACAGCTCAATGCAGTCTGTAGTTGTTTCTACTGTAACAGTCAATAAATGTCCTTAGCATTCAGAAAGCCAGCCATCCTCTAGTGCTTTATCACCAGAGATAACTGGGTTTAGCAGTGGTACACAATGTTGTCCTTCAGTTTGTAGCTGTTTGCTGCAAAATGGGGTTTGTTGTGTTCCAACTGGAATGCTTAATGTTTCACAGTCTGCATTTGATTTTCTGTTGATACTGATTTGAATGTTTTTCAGAGCATATTGAAAGGGGGTTTGGGGGTTGTTTGTTTGCTGGTTAGACCAAGTATTTGTTCTTTTTCTTTTTTTTCTTAGAAGAGGTCTAATAATCTTGTAGTCTTTCCATGACTGTATGAAGGTGTCTTTGACTTTACAAGGAAAAAACCAGTGTTGGCAGCCTATCCTTGATCACACCTAGGGAAATGAACTGTTGAGTTCATATGTGTTGAGGAGAACAAACTATTCCACTTCAGAATGTTGCAGGACTCAGTTTCATCAATATTTGCCTTTATGTCCCTCCACACTGCATTTCTTTGCTGTCAGCATAGATGAAGTTTTAAAAACAACTCTGGCATAGGGTATTGAAAAGGCTTTTTAAGACTTTTAACTGTCAGCTATTTCATAGATGCCTCCAAAACCAGCTGATCATATCCTCTGAACACTTATTGATGGGCATCACTGGCCTGGAGGCTGGCATAGCAGCTTCACAGAACTTTCTAAGCAGGAACATCTAGTTCTCAAGATACCAGCACCTGAATTGGATGATACAGAGTTAGTTGTGTGTTCCCACTCTTCATTGAATCTTGATGAACATTCTTTACCTTTCAGAAAACATCAGTGATGATCAGAGAAATCTCTTTGTTGATATTCATTTGCTTTTTGCCTCCTGATATGGTAAAATAACATCCCCATTCCTAGATGAATATATATATACATTTCAAGAACTTGTCTTTCAGAATTGCATCACAGATACTTTCAATGCTACACCCTTTTGACAAGACAGTAGTAGTGCTCTGTATCTCCAATCACAAAACTTTAGTTATTTTCATACCCTTTCCTTCCTCCTCCACTAGATTTCCTTTTAGAGAAGATAAATGAGCACAATACTAAACACACTGCAAGGTGAAAACCAAGTACAACTGGTGACCTAATGCTTAGTATTGCTAAAGGAAAACCAACTTGTTCCAACTTTTTTATACCAGTCACAGTCTTGGATAGCAATGATCTATTAAAAAGAGAATAAATATTTAAGTTTATATAGGTTAGGATACAGGAAATCCAGCTTATTTTTGGAAAGCATGGTGAAAGGTGGAGATTTTAAAAAGTAAAGCAGATTGTATTTGCCACTAACTAATAAATAGATGTGGTAGTGCTTGTATGTAAGATGCTACCCTTGAGCTTAGGGAGGCTTCACCAAACTGGTGTTGAGAGTGAAAGTGCCTGAAAGTGTCCAAACTGGATAATTTAAAATAAATCACAATTTTCATTCCTTCATGGTATGCAAAGAATTTTCAGAAGATCTAGAGAATGATGAGTCCACTACCTCAAACCTATCTGAGTTAGAGAGGCTTAAAAAGTCTCCATCAGTTTTAATTTACTACTTAACAACCATTTAAGAATGAGGTTGAGCTTCAGAATTACGTGTCCTGCCCCAGGGATACTCTTTATAGGTGGATTCCACTCTTTGAAGATGGATTTCAAGTAGGAACATGTATAAAAATATTGCTGTGAGTGTTGATACAAAAATAGTAAGTTTTGGACCAAAACCAGAAGATGTAGAAAGAACTCAGTGTTATACTGTAGATGTCTTGATGTTTATGAAAACTTTTGCTAAGGGAGAATCAAAGTCTCTCTTTTGGTTTTAAGGAAAGTCCTTCCTGCTTTTTATTATTCCCCAGTGCAGCAGCTTCTAGCTGTGTTCTGACTAAGATAGGAGAAAAGGAGATGGTAATTGGGTTCTTCTTAAAAACTAGGAATAGCACTGTAAACTTCTGTCTGTAAGGTTTGTGCTGTGTTCAGATCCAGGCTGGATGGGGCCTTGAGCACCTGGCACAGTCCAGTGGGAGGTGACCCTGCCCATGGAACTGGAGGATCTTTAAGGTCCCTTCCAACCCAAACCATTCTGTGGTTCTGTGATTCTATGATACTGCTTGTTGTAGATTATGAACTGTTGTTTTATTGTATGAAATCAAGAGTAACAAGCTTTCTTCAGGTTCAAATTCATCTTCTCAGGCATTTTATATTACCAGTATTCCTCTTTACAGTTCACTGCAGTTATTTTGCAGGACCTTCATCTCTCAAGTTAGAGATGCATCAATTGTTATAAATAGCTATAGTTCTCACTACAGTTTAATTTGTGCAAGACTGTTTCTTTTCACTATAAAGAAGACAGGGATTCAGTTGCAAGGACTGGAAAAAAATTAACAGAATGCAATTTTTTTTGTGGACAGAAAGTATTAATTGTCCAAGATCTTGGTAACTGAACCTGTGCTACAACTGTTCTTTTGAACTAAGAAATCCACAAACATACCTCCTCAGTTTAATGTGCTTAAAGGAAACGAGCTTCATAACTTAATTTTGTGAAATGTATCAAAACATGTTTGATGTTTGACTCTTTCCTCCCTATTTCAGTTACCCAAAATGACTGAAGTGAAGATCTTAACTCAAACTATGATGGCCTGTCAAATAAACCAGCATGAATCAGAGGCAAAGAAAGGTAAAATATTGCATGGAGGTGTGTGTGAGAATATCCAGAAGTTCTAAGGAGTCTATAATGTCAGTGTGGATTCACCTTTTTTTTTCTTTTATATGAAAGCAATGAACCCTTATTAGCTTGGAATAGTCCTCCATATTTATTAAGGCAGTTTGATAGAGTTCAAGTGAAATGGTTTGTATTTCACTAAAAATGTAAGGTCAGGCTTAAATTTCTCCTGTTTTAATACTGATTTTTTATATTCCACATGCAGCATTTCCACTGTTCTGTAAGAAACCAACTCAGTCCTCTGAATTCCCAACCTTAAAGCCTTACACAATGATACTGAACTGGGTAATTTTGTGTATTCACAGAAAGGATCAAATACAGCAGAGACTTCCTTCTGAAACTTTCAAGTGTTTCTCTCTCTCAGAAGAAGCCAGACTTTCTTCCTGATCATCCAGTTGTACTTGAAAAGCCAGTAGGTACATTTTTTTTGGTATTAAGTGAAGTTATAACAGGGGTCATGGAGGTTTTGACAGCTCGTGTGATGGGGAACATTTTTCTTCAGATTAGCCTGCAAGTGGATAAAACCTTCCAGAGACACTTAGTGCAGTTCAGCTCTGTTACTTTTGGACATAACTTTCCCCAGTTAGCATTTGGCATCCTACCATGGCAAGCACCATATGTAAGTCTCTTTGCTGTCAGAAAAAGAAGATGTGGTATGTTTCCAAATTTTAAATCAGTATGAAATCATAGTAAAGCTTTGTACTATAAAATCACAGTACAGAGATTTAGTATTGTGTATAAATTCCACCTCTGTCTTTTCAAAATAGAACAGTCTTGATCAATTTCTGACTCAGTGGAAGTCCAGTTCCAGTGTTTGAGTTGTCCATGTGTCCCTGTCCCCTATAAAACTATTAATGAGCTTAATGCAGTTTGCTGAAGTGGATTCCTGTGCAGGTCTGCTGGTGGCATCCAGGTCATCTAAAGACAATACTCTTCTGGTACCAGAAATGACAGTAGAATGTTTGTACCTGGCAATACCACTATTCAGGACTTGTTTTCAGTGGAGTGTGCAAAACCACTTAATTTACTCACACTGAACAGTGAGTGTTACTCAGTTTTTCCATTTCCCATCCTCTTTCCTTTAAAATTCAGTTTCCTTCATGCAGCAGATCTGTGGTTACATGGGAAAGCTCCAGTCTCTTGACTGGTTCCATGTCAGCCATTTTTCTGCACAGAAACCAGAGATGATGTGTAGAATAAATGAATGGTGCTTAAAAAGGGCAAAAAGCATCCAAATAAATTTGTGATGATGAACAGACAATGCTGTGACATTTCAGTGAGCTTGTATTTAGGAGCAGGTGGTTTAATATNGTGATAGAACAAGGAGACATAGGCTTAATTTGATCCAGGGGAGGTTTGGGATGGATATTAGGAAAAATTTCTTTACTGAGGGAGTGGTGAGGCAGTGGAACAGGCTGCCCAGGGGTGGGTGGAGTCACCATCCCTGGAGGTGCTTTTTAGGTGTTTTTTAGGTGTTCACTAAGACAGTGAAACCTGAAGATTTCAGATTAAATGACTATGATTAATGAAAGTAGAACTGTTTGCATTAATCCACTTGAGTACAGGGATCCTTGACACCCCACTACATCCACACAATACCAAATTGCTAAGCATACATGGAGTAGAAAAAGGCTGTAAGCAGACTTTTGCAAGCTTTGTTTAAATTATAACTGAAGTAATTGGAGGGTTTGTTTGTCTTGCAGGAAAAGAGCAACCCTTTTCTTGGCAGATGCAAGAAGTGACATTGTTTGGCAGATGAGAAATCCATCAATGAAGGAGCTACGTATGGTGTAGCCCTTCAAGATTTTTGAAGGTACTTGGGTGGCTACAGATGAAAGCAGGACTGTGTGAAATGCAGGGAAGCACCTGTTTCTTCCAGCAATTGCCTGAATGCTTTTGCAGTTAAAGCTTTAATTTGTAATGCCTGAGATGGTTAATATATTTATAGTGAAAATAAATATATTTTACAATCTGCTGTGACAGAATTTTGTCCTTTGATTGTCTGTGTTATAGTTTGTGTGACCATAAATTCTCAACCAATACTTGACAGGGGTGTTTCACTTACTCCCACCTCCCTCCCTTAGCAGTGATAATGGAACAGCAAAGACTGGCTGTGTCAAACCTCAGATATGTTAGGGTTTGTACCCTTCTAGCTGCTTTTTTTTCCTCCCCAAAACATGGCTTGCTTGCTTTCTTAATTTGAAATCTCCACCTTGACACAAGAGGTTCCTTAATAGTTTGTGGATCCGTGCACGCCTGTTTCAAGGTATGAAGTCTTTTGTTAATAACAGTTTCACTGAAATGAGAAATCTCTCATTGTGGACCAGAACAAGAGAACTGCCTGTGCATTGCATTCCTTGAAGGTCTTTGTAATTAATTTTCCACTTTGGAAAGTAGAATTAATGGGCAAAATTGAGGAACAAGACAGATTTTAATCACGTGTCTTACGTGGGTAAATGGATATATCAGAGCATAGTTAATTCTAGAACATTTTTTCAGACCTACAATAGCACCATTTGGGCACCAAAGGCTTTTTTTTATCCTCTGTCACAAACAACAACAGAAGCTAAATGAGAATGCCTTGAATGGTAATTGCAGTAGCACAGGAAACCAAACTGCATTTGATAATTAGATTTCTTTCCCTGAACTCTGCAAATTAACTTGCTTGAATTCAGTTTATGTTTAGCAGCAGTTAGTTGAGTGTGCAAGTATATTCTATTTGTATGTTGTTTACAAGTAATGTTACAAAGAGCTGAAATCCTTGGTTGGTTGGTTGGGTTTTAATCACTGGGAGGTTTTTTAGAGTGAGTCCTGTGGATCTTTTTTCCCCACTATGTGCTGAAGGTATTTTTTCTGTGTGGCTCTTCAAACTTGTAAGTGAAACTTCCCAGAGTTGTTCTTCTGTGTGATTCATCAAAGTGTTTATTAGCAAATAGACAAAGCAGAGTAACTGTTAGAAGGACATGTGGCCTGCTAGAAGTTGGCCCCTTCTCCAACACCTAACTGACAGAAAGTTCTGAAGCAGGTTATTTTAAGAGTAATTTTAATGCACTTTTTCCAGTGCAAAGGAAAAATGTCATAAACTGTGTGTCAGTTTTCACTTAAGGATTTACCCTGCAGCAGTGTCACATGTCTCTGTATTTCCTTTGACAGTAGATTAGCAGTGACAAAAGAAAACATGCTGTACACTAGCCTGACATCTTGGCTGGGTGCTGGAGACCAGCTGGGATACACTAGACCATCTCGTGTGCCTCTCTTTAGAGAACTAATTTGCCTTGGAACTCCACTGCTAGAACAGGAGCTGAGATGGCTTGGTCACATGCAGGTACCTAAATATGCCACCCTTAGGAATCTGGAGCTTGATCCTTGTCATGGTTTCTGGAACCTTACTGCAATGACAATCACTTGTAGTCTAAATTCCCCACTTTTACTTACCTATGGTAAGGTGGTGGTTGAGCTGAAATAAAAATACATGAAGATATTTTATTGAATATGACTTTAAGTTACATGTTGGGTACTGTTTTAACCTTGGGTTGCTGAGAGTGGTCATTTAGCATGCAGAGCTTGTCAGAGGTGTGAGCTTACAGTAATCACTTGCCTTTGCTCCTTGAGCTGGAGGACACACCTACTGCTGAGATGCAGGGGATACCAGCAAGGCTTCTTAGGAGATAAAGTAGTTCTGCTTCCAAGTTTACAGTTATTTGTGCTCTAACAGCAGTTTCTCTGATGACTTTTAAGTGAGCTGCCAGTCATCTAATGCAAATATTTTCAGGAGGTAGGATTCAAAGCAAACAGGTTGTGAAATAATCTGTAGATTCATAGCAGCTTGACAGACACACAGATGTGTTTCCTCTTGCGAGGGCAGAGGCTAAAGGCTGTGAAGAGAAAACTCTACTGCTTTTCTTGTCCTGGGCAGAAAATAGCCTGTACAGGTGAAGGTCTGTTGCCTCTGTGTTTATTCCCCTTATCAATGACATTCAGCTTTTCTCAGGAGTAAGGTGATTATGAAAATGTGTGTTCATGGGAGCAGAACCTCCCTCGATCTGCTGGACACACTCTTCTTAATGCCCCCCAGGAGACCCTTGGCCTTCCTGGCCACAAGGGCCCCCTGCTGTCCCCTGGAGAACTTAACTGTCCCCCCAGACTCCCAGGTCCTTCCCCACAGGGCTGAAACCTCCCAGCCTGTACTGGTGTCATTTATTATTCCTTCCCAGATGCAGGACTCTGCACTTAGCCTTGTTAAACCTCATTAAGTTCTTAACGTAAGACTAAAACTCTTCACACTTAGTCATAGCAATCCAGATGCACTACCATTTGACAGTTTGAACTGGAAATGATTTAGCATAGTTAATAGGTGTATTAACAAATGTCCATTTCTACGTGGAGCTAAACTACTTTGTTTGAAAGCTGCATATTTTGGAGGGCAAAACCTCTCCAGGCAGGGAAAGAATACTTAAATAGGAGGAGAGCTGAGTGTAATTGCTGGGAGGATGGCTTCAGTATGAGAATTTACAGCTCCTCTTGATAACATCCAAAGCAGCATTAACATATCATAGGTGCAGTTGCACAGAATTAAGCACCAGGTGAATCCTCCCTCCTGTTCTGCTGTGTGTCAGTGTTTCAGCTGAGCACTGTGTCCCCTGGGTGGCTGGGCTGCCTTTAATGACTCTCTTTTCTGGTGACATTATTCAGACCTGATGCTCTTTTTACACAACTCTAGGTAGGAATTGAGAGCATTTTGTCCCCCAAAGTAGTAGGACTTGTAAAATGACATTCCCATAAAAGAAAAAGCTGGAATTACCAAATATCAGACAGGGTAGGAGTGAAACACATTTCTGCTTCCTCCACATGCTCCCTACACTTTGGCCTTTTGAAATTGAACCTGATGCAGAGAGGAACCACAAGATTTCTGGAGAGAGACAGGAAGGAAAGAAAGGAATTGTGACTGTGTGTGATTCCCAGGCCCTTTAGTGGAGGGCTGTTCCAGGCTCGGTAGGATTTGCACTCCACAGTTTGGGGGTTAAATTCATTGGCACAATTGTTTCTATGAGTGTGTCCATAAATCCTTCAATTTATGCCATTTTTAGGAGTTTATGATAGATAAAGATTTTCCTGTCATAATTTCTGATGGAATCGGATTCAGATGACAATCTAGAATTGGTTTAGTTCTTAGTTTGCCCAGATGTGTGGATGTTTACCCAGAAGTGTGGCTGCATCTGCACTGGGGTAGATTTGTTTTTTGAATGGAGCCAGTGTGCTTGCTGCAGACAGTTGTGGGTTTTTTCGTGATTTTCCAGTGCTGTCACTTTAGGGTGTCCAAAATTCTTTCATAAAATATATTAGTAGGATTTCAAGCTCATTTTCTACTTGAAGTACAGCAAGGAGTGCACAGTGAGAAATGCTGTTTCTATGGCAACTGTCTGCCAGGCTAGAGCTCTGCGGGCTGAAATCCTATGCAGGAGCATTTTGAATCCAATTTCAGACACTTCTGCATTTAAAATTGTGTTGACATTTTATGTTAATTGTACTTTAGCTGGGAGTAAACCACCCCTAGAATACTCCTGGGTCATACACAGTCTAGCTCTTGGATACAGAGAAGTTGGGGAACAGGCAGCATTGTTTCCTACAGCCAAGCTGGTCTTAAACCCAGCAATTTCCCAGTAAGACAGAAGATTTGTAGGGATTCTTGGTTCATTAAGTGCAATCTCCTGATCCCATAGGAATTCCTGCCATGCAGTTGTGTGTTCAGCTCAGGCTCATGAGGACTGAAAGTGTCTTGGCTGGTTTCAAGGAGAAGCCAGGTACAGGGCCATGTAATGGGTTTGTTTCAACTAGGTCAGGTTTTATTATGATCAAATTGATTATTATAAATTTAGTCTGTGGTCAGACATAGTGGAAATTGGGGGTTCATTGAAATAATTTGTGTTCCCTAAGAGAAAAAATTTGCTGTCCTCCATCAGGTAAATATGGGACTGATGCTTGCTTTGCTTCATCCTGCACTGTCTCTTTGTACCTGAGAAAGAAGATGTTGCATGCTCACTGATTTGTGCTAGAAATAATCATTTGGAATCTTTACTATCTGGCCTTTTCCAAAGGCCTTGTGAGGATTTTTTTATCATAGCAGGAAGTGCATACAATAAATTGATGAGTATATATCAATTATTAGTAATTAAAGCTCCCTTCAGTCAACATAAGTATGGTTACACTGAAGTCTTCATCGTAAAGCAGGGGGTTTTCCCTGAAAAAATTAATGGGGTCTATTTTACTATTCACAAAATAGTAAAAATATCAAGAATATTGGAAAAAACTAATCTGCTGTCATAAAGAGCTACAGTAGAAAACAGCCAGTAGGTGGCATTACAGATTTACCAAACGCCTGCAAACTTGGGCAGGAAAATGTAACTTTTTGCCACGGTTTGTTGCATTCTGAAGTCACCTAAGCTCTCTCCCCTGGCAAATTTGCAGTCACTGGGGTGTTTGGCTGGATGTTTGGTTTTGAAAGGGGGCTGGGGGGCTTCTCTTCTTTGGTTTGTTGGGGGTTTTTTCCACATGTTCCACAAGAGAATTTTATTTTCCTCATCAGTCTGCCACTGCAAAGAGGATCACTGTTCACTTCTCCCAGCTTCACTTACTTTTTCTGATCTGTGTGAACATGACTGATACAATCTTAAGTGTGATGATCTCATAGCAACAAGCTTATAAATTAGGGGTGTAATAGGCAGCCTTTGAATCTCTCAAGATCCTGTTTGTGCACACATTATAACAATATTTCTGTCATAATGGTCCACAGTGTGCACACTCTTGTGTTCAGCTGAGAAATCCAGTACAGTGGTGAGTCCCTACAATTTATTCTTAACCCCTTTTTAAGGTTTTATTTCACTCGAAAAGGAGCAAAGCAGAAACATATTGTTTCATTGAAAAGTTTGTTTCATTTTCCCATTCTTTATTATGAATGAAAAACTTCAAATGACAGCCCCAGGGGGAGATTTTGAAAGCTTCCAAGGAGACAAGTGGCAAACGAGTCACCATTTGCCAGGTGAGTACAAAGGAAGGATGGCAAATGAGTTTTCCAACAGAGTGTCAGCCTAGAAGCTTCCAGAAGCCAGGAATTGGTGACCTGCAGAGCTGAGAAGCCTTAAAGGGTTGTTTAGTATCTCTGGGATAGCCTGTATCATCACTTTGTGATGTTACTTAAAGTCTGCATGGCTACTTAAGATACTTCTTCCTGTTTTCAGTTGTCTTTGAAAAGCTCTGTCTTCCACACAGGCAGAACCAGCCAGCAAAGAAGAGATTACAGGTTCTCTCTTCACAAATAGTCCCGCTCCTCTTAAAAGCCATTCAAGAAATTAGATTGCATTCCTTCCTCCAGCCCAAGGACAGTAACATTGTACTTACTGCAAGAAGCCACCCCGAGTCAAAGCAGATTCTACGTCCTGCTGCAGAGCGAGCCAGAATTCCTGGGTTTCTTCTATCACAGACATTGTCATCATGTGCTGATACAAACCCATGCCCATGTTACTGCTGCATTGCCCTCTGAACTGGATGCAGTGTAACTTTCATGGAGGTGTTTTCATGGTCTTTTCTCTTTTAGATCTCTTGACTCACACCTGAATGAGGTGCCTAAGGTAGCCTGTGTTAAAGGGTAAATAGAGAGGCTTTTTCCCTTCAGCTTTGTGCAAGAAATGATCAATCTTTGTAAGCAGGACTATGGAAACAGCAGTAGGGAAGCCCTATTTATCTGGAATTATCATAATTACCATTTAGCTGTTTTCAGTAGTTTATATATTGGGTCATCTATTGAAGTTTGTCAACTTTACTAATGCAATATTTATAGAAACACTGTGTGCTTCTTAACTAATACAAATTAATCTCCTCTATAGGTTTTTTGACTCATTTCTGCCTTGATTATTGGTGCTGTTAAATGCTGTATAATTTTATTTAAATAAAAAAGAACAAAATCCAATGCAACACTTAGGAATTTGATGGACCATCTATTTTAGTCATTTGGTTTTTTTCAGGTGTATTTGATTTGCATTTTGTTAGGTTCAAAGCCCTGAATTTACTTGAAAAATTGAGCTCAATCTTGGGACATCACTGTAAGTTTATTTCTGATCACTATTTGGTTTTGTGATGTTGGTTATTGCTAGATCACCAGATGCTCTCCCCTCTTTCCTGCTCAGGTTTCCTGTAACTGTTTTGGGAGGGAGGGAGGCTGTACAGCTATGATGTAAATGAGGTGCTTTGGTAAATCTTATTAGTGACACCTTTTCCTCCTTCTGTGAGTCAGACACCTCAAACTGTCAGGTGGAGGTTGGAGGTGAGCGAGGAAGGTATTTTGAAATGAACTATCAGCTACTTTTATGCAATCATAAGAATTTACACAGAAGAAACTTCTTTATGGCAAGGTTGTAGTTGCAAGGGACTGCTTTCTAGCACTGAAAAAGATGGGCACGTTGTTCCAAGTCAGGTTTGGAACTGCTGCATTTGCTTCTGGAGACAGACAGACGCCTCCGTGAGGCAGCAGCGTGCTTGCTTGGCACGCAGACTCCAGGAATCAGTGATTCATGCAAACACCATCTAGTGCTGCACACAAAATGATCATTTACATGCTAGGCACATGCAGTGCCTTCTAACCCAGTGCCATATGGATATGCTGCAAAGTAGCCATATGCCTGAAAAAAAAAGAGCAGATCGATTCTCAAGAAGCAGCATTTATTTACTACAAAATTTGTTGGTGGTGCTTCACTTCTTATTGTGCCCAAGTAACAGAGACAAAAAATCTGCTGCTACTTCCAGCTGGGTGAGGTTTGATTAACTTCAGGTAGCAGGCGTTTTGCCAGCACAAATACTGTCTGGCTGAAAAGCCAACAAGGTGTGTGCAGGTAGAATTCAGATGAACAGGGGAGCTCCACCAGCAGCAGGTGGCAGAGCAAGGCAGGAGTGAAGTGGCAGTCACACAGTAGCTGCTGAATGTGCACAGAAAGGCACAGAAAGTGTGTGGGTGGAGGCAAAACCACCCAGCTTTAATAGCTGGCTCAGGGCAGGTGCTTCCAATAAAATCCCTGAGGGAAAATGTGTGTTCCTATGGTTGTTGTATAATTTCAGTGCTATTTTTTTGTCCAAGGAAATATATGGACAAAGATAGGAAAGAAAGGACTGGAGTTGTACTGCAAACCTTCTCTTATGATAGCAAGAATTGTATTTTTTCCAGTATATATAAATTTAGAACTTGGAAAGGAAAAAAAAGATGACTTACAAGAATGATTCATGATTAAATTCACCTTTGACAGAAGACAGCAGAAGTAGACAACACTAAATCAACCTTTCATGAGGTAGCTTTCCAGTAGGAACCACTGATGGATGACTTGATGACTCCCTCAAGAAGTTAAAACCCTTTCTAATCTGTTTTCAGGCAGTCACAAAGAGGAGCTTTAGTAGCTGCTGAAAGCTGGGTGGTTTTAACACCTCTCACAGTCAGACCTGGCTGTGAGGTACAACATCAGGCAGATGCAAGGGTAGGCAAAGGTGGACAGAGGCTGTCTACTGGCAAAATAGGGTTTAGCTAATCACTGTGGTTTATTCATCAAGTTTGATATCCATAAGGAGATAACTGTGGAACATCTGTGTCCTGTTTCCTTTTGGCACTGAGCTCCTTTTCAGACTGAGCTTCTCTGTCATTTATCTATAGCAGATTTGATCACTTTCTAACATCCTCGTTGAATATTTATTTACTACAAAATGTTTGGCTGCTTTCTGTAAGGTTTGCATTGCTTTATTACTGTGTGCCAGGTTTCTTCTTTTCAGGAACATTCCTTTAAATGTTAAATTTCCTTCAACTCCTTTTGGCATCAGTCTGTGTCAGGAAGCAACTGTGGCAGGACAGCTGTTTCCAAAGCAGAGCTGGGAGTATAAAGCTGGATGGAAAGGGAGAGTTACAGATCATGATGGACTTTGACAATTCAAAATCCAATTTATCCAATAAAAAAATCAAGTTGCTACTAAAATGTCATTAACATGGCAACTGCCTTGTAATTACTTTTCTCATGCAGAAATCCCCTCTGGGAGGAAGCTGTTGTGTGCAGACGGGTGGCTCTGCCCTGGCCAGATGTTTAATGGACTGAGCAGACTGTGAGGAGCTGCTGAGCAGAGGAAGGATCAGTGAGAAGCTGACAGAAGTTACAGTGCTACAAAAACCGGCTGAATTTCACAGCTGGTGGAGGCTGTGAGAGACTGTCAGACCTTAGGGATAACCAGGGAGTACTGGGCTGCTTTTGGAGAGCAGCCCTGCAAGGTCAGCAGTGCTGGGGGTGACCCTATTGGTAATGAAGCTAATCAGTAATAAGGCTGAGATAACAGAAATTACCAAACTGGGGCCAAAGGGGAAGAGTAATTAGGGGCAGTTTGTTCATCTGGGAGGCAGCAATGGCAGAGGAAAGTCAGTGAGCCCTCTCTTGGGTCACCACTGTTTATTCTTGTCTCATTAAACCTCCTACCATGTGATAAAAAAGATTCTTTTTTTTCTTCTTCTAAATTGTCCCCTTTGTGCCTGATTTAAAACTTTGGTACAGCTGACAGAGATAATTTCATTTCCAAAACTTTTGATTCTCTGTGGCATCTGAAAACAACGTGTGTGAATCTGGGTAGCACAAGCAGCTAAACAGAACCCTGCAGGAGCAATCCAGGGTTCCAGGTGGACAAATGGCTACTCAGTATTATTCTTTAAATGATTTTCTGAGCTCAAAAGGCATGTTGGGCATCTTTGACTCCTGCCCACTGAAAGAGAACGACCTCTACTGCCCCTCTAAACTTCTTTGGATCCTAGAAGAAGGTATTCAGCATACCTAAATTGGCAGCAAAAAGTTAATTTCAGTCATGAAGAGAAAAAGATTGTCCATTAGAATTCCACCTAAACCTCAACTCCAGCTCTCAGCAATGAGGAATTACCAGGCATGCTTTGTCATCATTTCATCTCTCTGCTTCCTACAGAAAAGTGCCTTTGGTGGTATTTTGCCAAAGGCTGGTACAAGATTTTATTAGAGGCAAGAAAAAGTTAATTCTGAATTAAGAAGGATGTCTATCAATTTATTAAGTGTCTATTGTGGTAGAATGTACTGTCAGTATACTACACCACCAGTTAAAATGGGACCCACTGGTGGGTGCTGCATGTAAAGTAGAAGAATAGTTTGTTTGTTGGATTTCATTAGCTGCAAATTACTGTTCATTAGCACGTACCTTACACTGCTCAGCAGTTTGGCCAGTCCAGATGAAATAAGTCTGTGTTAACAGATCCTTCTGCTTTTTCATTTGACAGGTTGTGAGTGAGTAAGGGTAATTTTCCACATCTTCCTCATCAAGAGACAACTGTGACCTTTGTGAGCAGCTAAGATTTGGGTTTCTGTTAATGCAACTGAAAATACAGGTATTTAGTGATTTCCCTGTGGAAAAGGTCACTGTGATCTTTAAAACTGGTTTACAGCTATCTTAAAAGGTGAAGAAGAGGTTCTCCTTTTATAAGGTGAAGGAGGCAGGTCTTAGGTATCTCCTAAGGGAGTCTCCATCTCAGGGCTAGCACAGGTTCAGCAGCTCTCCCGATCCTGTTGAGCTCTGCTGCCAGCCCAGATGCTCTTCCCTTGGGTGACTTGACACCATGCTAATCCACTTACCAGAAGAGCAGCCCCTTGAGATGGTTGGACACGGTCTATGGTTGGACTTGGTGATCTACAAGGTCCTTTCCAACCACAATTATTCTGTGATTCTGAGATGGGGAAGGAGGGAGACTTACGTGGGTTCACTTACTTGGAGCAAGCAAACTAATCTTGGCTGGGACAAAAAATAACCCTGAAATCTCTCAGAAGGGGTCCAAGCTTAGGCAAGAGCTCCACAAAATTGGGAAAGGATGGCTGTCCATCATTCAGTCCAACCCCATGTTCAGAGCAGGGCCAACTTCAAAGCTAGTTGAGGCTGCTTGGGGACATGACCAGCCAAGTTTGGAAC
>VWZY01006513.1:10046-36705 GCA_013399075.1 Chloroceryle aenea
TTGATTTTTTTTTTTTTTTTTTTTTTGTTTTTTTTTTTGTTTGTTTGTTTTTGTTTTTGTTTTTTTGGGTTTGTTTTGTTTTATTCTTGGTCTTTGTAGTAAATAGATAGTAGAAAATAGAGACTGAAAAATAAAAACTCTGTACAATCAGTTACCACATAAATTTCCCAATATTATTTACTAGCTTCTCCATAAGGCTAGAGAAATTGCTGAACAAATTATTCAAATGAATTGTCATAAACTTGATAAATAAAGCTCTTCTTAAATACAGAGTGCACACTTCAATCCATTTAGCTAAAACAGTGCAAGGATCTGTAAGGAAAGATGCCTGTAAAAAAAAAAAAAGGTATTTTCAAGCTTGAGCCCATTTCTAAAATGCAATTCACTAGGGAGCCACAACCTTCATCTTAAAATAGAAAGGCAAACAAACCAAGACCTTATGCTACATTTCAACCTGTGCTGTGGAGAGGAAAAAAGTGAGAGCCTTTCCTCACAAGCAAGTTCTATCTTCAAATGAGCCATCATATTGCAACCTCTTCCAAAACACTTGGACCAACCCCCAGCAGCAAAAGTCAGAAAAGCACAAATTGGCCAAAGCAGGTCTCTGGGTGAGACCAAAGCAGCAACAACCTTCCCAAGCCTGTCTTGGGAGTATGGATCAAACCTTTACTCAAAGGCACTAATCATGAGATGCCCAGAAATTAACAATGAAAGTAAGCCCAAGATGAAAGTACTAATAGCATAAAGTAGCTATCATAAGAAAGACTGTTGCTGCTCCCTGATGCCTTCTATCCAAAAAGCAATCACACAAGGAAGAAGGCAATCATTCAAAATCCACTAAAACTGCCTCTTTTTGTAAACTTTCCACGGGTCTGAGGAAGTGGTGAAGGAGAAGCACCTCAAGTGCTTGCTGCTGTGAATGAGACGCACCAGTCGGCTGCTGTATTTCCCTCCTCAGTCAGGCAACTTCCTTGTGTTATTTAAAAAGCTGTTATTTAGCAGTGAACACAGTACATCTCAAAATAAAGTCTCACCTATCACCTCATCTAGCCAAAACATCATAACTCGCCTATTTCCCCACTTCTTTATGACCTAGGACTCAAGCACTTGTGAACTTCCTGCCAGCTTTCAGGTTTTGCTGTTCTGCCTACACATCTGCTCCCAAGGGCATTTCCCCAGTAGGCAACCGCTCCCACAGAAAAATTTTGTTCATGGTTTTGAACAGAGGGATGTTTGGACACTGGGATTCTCCCTAGTCTCAGAGGATGATTCATACATCCCACAAGTAGGAGAGGTCTCCTACAGCCAAGAGAGCCCTCAGGAAGCCCATGGGACTTCCCACCTTTAATACTACTACTTTAATAAATAGTCATAAGCTTAAAGAGTAATGTGATTTGCTTTAGTAAAGCAGAGACACTGAAATTCTAATGAGGCAGGTACTACATCAAGCTGGAAAACAAAAATCCATATGTTTATCTTATGTAGGTGGGAAGAAAAACTTAAAATATGGCTGGTGCAATCTTACATAGAGAAGGAAGGTTATTTTAATTTCAGAAATAACACTCCTGTAGCCTCATCAGGCAGGAATATTCCCGATTCAAAAACCAGACTGGTAGGAAGCCCTGCTCCATACACATTTCCTCTTTAAGCACTCCCTGAACCTGTTTAAGTTTAGGAGTGACTAGTCTAGTACCATAGCATTTTCCACAACAGAATTTACATATTTTTAATGTGTATTTTTACACAGTGCAGGTGCCCTAGAATTGCAAGTTAAAACAAGTAAACTCATGCCATCTCAAAGTTCATCCTTTCTAGTTTTGCAGCCACATTGTACATTAAGAATAGCTGGGCATAAAGAGGGTAACAGGGAGAGAGACAAAGACTGAAGAAAGCTAGACAAAAAGTTTCAGTTGGGTAACAGGAGCGCAACAGCCACAAATTTCCAGTAGATCAGCTGCTCATCTCACTGGAAATTCTAATTTGAGAAAGGACAGCGGGACTGATCTCACAGCTTGCAACAACTAAAATAGAAACACCACCCCAACGCCAAATATCAATCCAAAGACTTCCAAAAGAGCAGAGAACATAAAACTTACAGGATTTGTTTCTTCCCTAAACTACAAGCTATGGATTTGCATAGCTTAAGGCAGTCTACCCACAGAGCCATTGTTCTTCCCCTAGGCCTTCGGCACTTCCAAGGAGCAGTCCCTTTCGGCAGCCCCGCTAAACAGCAATCCTTTATCGGAACCTGCCTGACCGGCAGCCATGGCAACCCGCTGGGATTACCAGACCCAAGCAGTTTAGCAGAAGCCAGGAATCCCCCCTCAAATTTTCTCTACGAACCGCCGCCCACAGCTGTCCTGCCCGGGAGAGCCGGNGAGAAGGGACCCAGCCCCGCATGGAGCCCCGGCAGCGCCTCAGCCCTGCCTCTTCCTTGGTGTTGAGGGTTCCCGGCACGGGCTGCCTTTTGGCGGCGTCAAACGCATCTTAAGACCGCCAGCAAGCCGGGCGGCGGCGGATGTTCGGCTTCTGTCAGGCTCATCACCAACGGGTACCGGGTCCCTGCCACGCCGTGGTGTTAATTTTAAACCAGGAAGTTCCCAGGAACCCCTGGGAAAGGTCTGGGACATCTCATCCCACCAGCCCTCAAGCCGATTAAAATTGTGTTCTCTTCAAAGGAGGCCTGTAGAGGCAGGCTTCATCCCTCTGGAAGTTCAATTAATTCCTTGAATGCTTTCACCGAGGAACACGCTGATGTATCGGAATAGCCAGCTCTGTCTTTTGAGTATGTGGTAACTTACATGGATTAACAACATTGCTGCCAGCTGCTGCCACCCATACTTGCCTAAAGGCGTGTTCAAAGACTCTACATGAGGTTAGCTGGAAGCTTTCCCGTCTGAAATAACGCAAGAGCACGGTAAGAAGATGTCCCACGGCGGAAACGCCGGCAAACTTGGGGACGAGCACTTTCAGCGTACCCCGTCCGACGGGTTCAGGCACCATCCACAGGATTCTCTCAGCCTGTGCAACAGTTTTAGAGAGCTAGCTACGTTTTATAAAGCAAAGATACTCACTTACCGGTTGTCAATAGAGCAGATACTTTATCTTAGTATCATCCAAGACAAGAGGACAGAACTTGTCGCTTCTAATCAGTCCCCCCCCGAGCTGTTGTCGGTAACTTCAGCCTGATTCCCGCACGGTGGTGTTTAAAATAAAGATGAAGAGGAGGGCTTGTTTCAGCTGAGCCCCATCTCCAAGAGAAAACGTAAAAGGAAGCACGTTGACAGAAACGTTACTCGTCTCGAGCCTGCTGAAAATTCTCGATTTACACCAAAGCGCCTAGGGAGAGGAGAAACTCCTGCGAGGAAACATAACGCGCTGCTCCATCTCTCCCCTTCCACCCTCCCAGTAACGAGAGTTATCTTCTCTAACTTTCAGCTGGAGCTGCAGCCACTGTTCCTCCTCCTCTTCCCCGGGGGGCCTGAGCCTTCCCCCTCCGCGCCCGCCCCGACAGCCCGAGGGGGCGGGAAACTCGCAAAGGGGGAGGTAGAGAGCCACTGCTGCTTGAGCCTGTCCCACCCCGCCTCCCCAGCCTGCAGGAATTAACAGCTAATTAACAAACTGATTGTCACATGAGGGGGAGAGGGGAAGCCAAGCAACCTGAAAGTCACAGCAGTTGTTTCAGATGCAGGACTCTTCCTTCCGAGTACCTCGCTCTCTTCAAGCTAGCCTCAGGGAAAGCCACTAGGGGAAGAACTATTGCCCTGAAAGAGCTGCTGCTGGTCGAATGAAGCCCCCACCTTGTATGACCAACCCTGGAGAGAGTTAAGGGGCTCTCGGAGTATCTTGTGTCCGTACNCCGGGAGGGAGTTAAGGGGCCCTCGGAGTTGTTTGTGTCCGTACTATAGCACCCAACTGCACGGGACAGAGCACTGCTATTTGATGAAAAAGTCAGTAAATAATTCTGCCAGTGAAAAAGGAGATAAATAAAAAAAGCCCATCAATTTGTCTGGAATCGCATGCTGCGTCGGTATTGTATTTTGCCTACAGCAGTGTATCATGATAGAAGAAATCTGAGGGGGGTTTAAATAATTTAATTGTCCTCTCCTGTTTAAAAAGTTATATGATCATGATGACCCCCAGTCTGACACTTCTCTATGTGGTGCTTCAGGGAGCTTGCAGTATGTTTTTAGCATTGTATCAGACAAGATGCTTCCTCTGTTAGAATAGCAGGTCCTGTGTTTTTTTGGTGGCTGTTACGGGGAATGACCAGAGGTGGAGTCTGTTCTCAGCCTACATGTACGTGTAGTAAAGCAACAGATTAAATGCAGGGACATTTGTCTGTTCTTAAGGGACTATCCCACTGTAGCCTGCTGAGATTGTGTTCAATGTGTTCGGGACTAGGAACTAAAGTTCAGTCCTCTGTAATTTGTCTTGCCTTGAGCTGAAAAATACCTTCATATTTTTGCCCTTCTCAGGTCTTCAGCCTTCACATCCTGGCCTTACAAAATCAAACTGCTTCGAAGTAGATAGCTAAATATCTGCCTTTTAAAAATAATTTATTTAACTCTATTATGTCTTTTTTGCTACTAGCTTTCATCTGTTCTGTCTTTACCCTTCAATTCACCTAAGTATTATAGGCACAAAAACAATTTTAAAAGTCAGTACAGTTGCACAATGAAGGAGGCAGAAGTTAGGAAATACCAGAAGATGAATTACATCACTTTGGTCCCCTTGCTCGTTCATTCTATGACAGTCTTCAATTACATGGTCCAGTGTTATTTTGTTCTGGGCTTGCTTTATTTTGCAACACCTTGTCTTTGTTTAGGATACAGGACGGACTTTACTCTTGGGATGTGCCCTTTTTTTACAGAACAAGATGTTGGGACTATTCACCACAGAAGAGCATAGGAAACTTTGAGGAAATGAATGCTATTCCTGCCTCTGTTCCAGACAGGAAGCATGTGCTGCAGCTGCATCTTTTGTGCCTGAGTTCATGGGCATGAGCTAATTTCACACTAGCTAACGTGGGTAACAGTCTAACATGGATCTTTGGGCAGACTAAAAAACATAGGGGTGAAGAACATGAATGTGCTGTTAACAGGACTGAGCCACTGTCTCAGGCCAAGCCAAGTTACCCCCACACCTCTGAAGCTGCTTAGACATACAGCATTTCTATGGTTATACGATGTGAAAGTCATTTGACTTCACAGCTGGCTCTAAGTTATATGCTTGTCAATTTTCTGGGAGTCTTGCACAAGGAATCTAAGGATTCACATTTGCAGCCAAAGTCTGTAGATGTAGCACTGTGAAGAGAGGACCCATTGCTCACAATTTTATTACCTCTCATTAAGGCAGTGTGTGTAAGAAATGCAAAGATTGTATCTAAGACAGCTGAATACATGTTTATCTGGAATAAACTGCAAACTCCTAAACTCTAACTACACAGGGCAAGTAATATAAGCATCTAATTTGTAATAATGTAATTTCACTTCAATTTCTTCTGGCAACTGTAACTCTCCAAGACCAGCAACAGAATGAAAGCCGGTGTTTGTTGTAGTCTAAATGTCTTGAACTAAATTTAAGGGTTCAAGTGGCAACCTGAGCAACTGATACAGTGCAAAAATAGTTTTGTTCCTAGCTGTTTTCAACGTGATCTGTACAAGCAAAAACATAATAACTACTATGCAACAGCCATCACAGAATTGCTGTGATTAGAAAGAATCTTTAACATCATCAGGTCCAACCACTATCAAACTCTACCCTGACACTACTACACCATATCCTTAAGCACCATATCTAGACAGGTTTTAAATACATTCAGAAATGTGATTCATCAGTCATTCATCGTAAGACTTATTGTCAAGACCCTTCACCAGCTGCATTGCCCTTCCCTGGACCTGCTCCAGCACCTCAATGTCTTTCTTAAAATGCAGCTCCCAAAACTGAACACAGTACTCAAGGTGTGGCCTCACCAGTGCTGAGTACACTGGGACAATCACATCTCTAGTCCTGCTGGCCAAAATCACTTCTCTGAAATATATTCTATTGTACATAAGTAGTATCAGCAATGACTTGACAACAATGGGTAGCCTTCAAAATGCTTTGAAAAAGGATGACTACCAGGAAGTCAAATGAATGCTCCTGCAAGCAAAAACAATACATGTAACCAAAAAGTCAACATTTTTTTTTCCATTTCAGTTCAAAATCAACTCTCCCAAGACACAAACCTCTCCCTAAACCAAACATAAAAGCCACAGAAACCTTTAAATGAAAAGCAATAATTAAAATAAATCCAAATAAAACAGTCTTATTTAAGTTCCAGGAATAATCTTATTTAAGTTGCAGGAGGAGTCCTGTTTAAGTTCCAGGAGAAACTATGTACCTCCTGAGTCACTACAAAACTAAGACAGTGTTGCAGCCAGAATCTACCCCAACTTGCAAAACCAGAAGAAAGCAAAGAATAAAATTACAGAACGTGAAAGAACTGTTGAACATCAGAAAAGCAGAACTGTGAAGAATATGGAATAAACAGAATGGAAAGCTGCACCATCATGAAAGTGGTTTCCTCCCTGGCAATCCAATAAGCAAGATGACTAATCAGGCTCTCTGTCTGCAAAGCACTGTACAGTCTATCATATAACTCTGGTCCTAGAATGAAAATGAAACAGAACTGTCCCCTTTTATTAATTACTTTAGGAGATGAATGCATATACAAAGACAAACTCTCACAACATCCCTTCTCCACTCATTTTCCAGCTTTACTACCTACCATCTGATAATTTTTTATGTCACACCATGAGAACAGCTTCGAGTCCCATATATGCCCAAACCTCTGCTACTCCAAAACCTGTCTCAGCACAACTTTGTTTCATATAGTTTCTCTCAGTCACCTTGACCCATTTGCTAGGGGACCACTGCTCTCCACTGCTCTAACTGCTAAAGCTGTAGTAAGCACCAGTCCTCGGTGCAGCTTGTGTAGTCACCAATTTGTGGTTGCATGATATTTCTTGCAGGGACTCTTTGTGAGGAGACAACTTGCTGAAGTATGTCCCAGGAGCTTTAAAAAAATCTGGTTAGTTGTTGTAGGACATCTCATCAGAACCCACAGCATTTGTCGAGAGTTCACAGCCTCCATCCCACACCTAGTTCAAGGTCACTTTTTCAAGACCTGGTCAATCAAAGAACTACATTAGGCCGTGACTGCTCTCATGGTCTCTAGGGACTGCTTTTTCTGGGAAGTGCAGAGTGCTTTCTCCTGTCCTGGCCTGTGCAGTGCTCCTGTACTGCACCTGTGAGAGAGGACACAAGAAAATAAAACACAGGATGGCAAGAAACATCATGGAGGTAACCCAGGTAGGTGGAGACTGCAACCAATCTGAAGTGATGAGCACTTAGCAAACCAAAGTGGAGCCCTCAGGGCATCTATACACAGGAGCACCTGCAAGCCCATAAAATATTACATCACCCAACAGGCACTAAACATCCTTGTGCTTCAGTAGGCACTTGCAGAGGGAAAAACAGGTCAAACCACACCCACTTGAAGAGCATCCTGAGCATACAGCATGAAGGGCAAAGTGTTTGCAAAATTATGGAAAATGTATCCTGAGCAGCTAGTGGTTATCACTAGGTCAAAAGCAATATTAAATTGCAGATTTCTCCCCTCCACTGGTTGCCTTGTTTCCATTAAACTACACTGTCATGTGTACTTTGTTTCCCACTTGTCGCCTCCATCCTTCCAATGTATGCCAGTATACTGGCATGACTCCACCTCTGTGTGTGGCCAAACTGAAGCTTCACAGCTCTGAAACTAGCCCTTCTCTCAGGGAAGAGGACAAGAGCTGATGCTTCTTCCCCTGGCAGGAGACAAATCTCCCAGGATCCAGTTCTCCCACCCATCTGACAGGGAAATGGCAGTCCCCTCCTAGTAGTTCAGAGGCACATAGTGGACTGCTGTTCAGAGGACTTTAGCTGTGGTATCTGGCATGAGGAAATACTGGGAGGAGGAGAGAAGTGAGGTCGTGCACAGGAGGGAGTAACCCGCCAAAAGGGTGTCAGGGGAGTGGGAGACCCTCATTTGCAGTTTGTTGCTAGGTCACAGCCTGGGTGCCAAACACAGACAGGCTCTGAGCTCAGAGAAAACAAGAAGTCCTTGAACCCATGGCTCTGGGTCTCTACCCACTCAGCCTTGTTTGCTCAGATGACTGACAAGCTGCATCTGGAAGATGAAACACAAGTGCTAAAGCAGCTATTGCAGCTCTCAGATATGTAACCGTTCAACCTTTTGGCCCACTTCTTTTGCCGGAGTTAACTGACCTTGATTCCTTTACTGGTTTGCAGCAGCCAAAGATGTGGGAACAGGTGCACAGTTTTTCCTCCAGGTACTCTTCAGATTTGGTCTTTGCCTGCAAATATGATGTAGCAAGACAGGACGCAAAACAGGGCTATGAAAGTGATAGAAATAGCTCTGATTAGACACCAAGAGGAAGAATGAGAAGGCTAGGTGAGCCACCACTGTGAGGAATGGTATAACAGAAGCCACTAGAAGCCTGGTCACATGTGAACAGCAGATGATCATTTTCAAGATGTTGGAAGGATACAGTAGGTACCCACATGAAATAGGGGTGGCAGTGTGGGAGAGAGAATCCTTCTTTCATGGCACTGCAGGCTGAACGGAGTAGCCCTTTGGCAGAAGAGGCTGTCTTGGTCTCTGTAACTGAGAAAGGTAATAGCTCATGGAGTGGACTTTTCTTTCTTACTGCTCCAATCTTGTTCCAAATGGGAGTCAGACCTGACTCATGTGAACATGATCAATAGGCCAACATCCAAGACATCTGCAGTCTTAGTACAACACTATTTCAGTGTTTAACCATTTCATCCAGACAAGTGGAAAACATAAGTGAACTTTGTAACTTATTAAAAAATAAGCCATCTGTCTTTTAATGTCTCATCATTTAATTCATCATTAAATTCCCCACTGTACATGAACAGGAAGCTCAACTTCCAGGAGCCCAGACCACCTGCTCACAGCCTCTGTTTTTTTGGGAGGTGGTTGTTTGTGATTTGGATACCTCATTGAAACATAGCCTTTCTTGTCTGCAGCTAAAATATAATTATGCAAGAAGAGGTGTGTCACTGAAATGTCACTATAGAAACACTACTGGTAACTGTGCCATGGTCAATTTTAACTTCTCAGATACTATTTGGGAAACAAATGTTTCTAATAATAAACTTGGGCCCAGAGAGCCATGTGTAGGATGGTTACCAGATTTCTTCTCGGTAGTGACTGAGACAGAAAGAGACAACAGCATTGGGCTGAATACTCAGGAACAGTTTCCATTTACATTGAACAGAATCACAAACAGAAGCAGGTTGGTAATTATGTTTTTCAACTTCAGAAGGGCAAACTGTCAAATTAAGGAAACTTGTTAGTGAATTCAGCTGGACCAAAAAGCTGAAAGACTTGAATGTGGAGTAAGATTGGCGTATATCTAGATCAAAGCAAGAGAAAAATCTTCCTGGGAAGCACTTTAAGCCTGAGTAAGTGCAAAAACTCCACACTATAAAGAGGTTCTTAGGAATCACAAATAGCAAACAAACCCGGTCAGCAGAGATAGCAGTGGTGCAGAGATACAAATGCATAGGATTAAGGCCAGATGTGTCAAAAGTCAAATGAGCTAGGACATGCAAAAGGTAATTGAAGTAATCAACAACTAAATCTTCAGCCACTCACAGAAAAGGAGAACATGCCTTAGGTAAGATACTATTTCTCTACTAGAAATAGGTAAGGACTGATGCAGGTATACAAAATTCTGCCGTTTCCCCCAGAATACAGCATATGATTTGAGCTCTCACACTGAAGAAGAAAATAGTTCTGGAGAAGATGCAGCAAAGGGTTACGTGGAGAATGGACAGCCTGTCTTGTGAGAACAGCTAAACAATGCTGGCATGAGAACAAAGAGGTACAAACTGGCTGCTTATTTAATTAATTCCTTGCAATAGCAGAAACCTGGAGACTTGTTGGTGCCCTTGCTCTACCTTCTATCCCTCTTGGCACATTATTATCCTTCAGCTCTTTGGCCTTTTCCAACAATCATCAAGTTTGTTGTAAAGCATTGGAAAGGGCCCTTGGCAGAACACAAATCAGTGAAGTAAGAAAGAAATGTTTTATGGACATATTTGAACATGAAACTTGCCATGCAAAGTTGCACAGCCATGCTTCACACCTTCCAAGTCCCTGAGTACTACAGATTTTCTGGTACAAAATCTCTCCTGCTCTTCCACATCCACTCCCATAAAGAACTCCATCCCATTAACATCACCCTCAGTTCTGGCAGATGTTGCCTTTGGTCTTGCTAGAGAAAACATCCCCTTTTTCTTGGGAAACCACCTTTTTTTTTAGGAACTCACTCTCCTAAAACACATATCTCTAGCTTTTTCCCACCCTGTGGAATAAAGCCTACTTAAGCCAGAGCCTGGCATTTATTTCATCTGTTGTGCCTATAAAACCCAAGACAGCTGCCCTTTGGGATACTTAAAATTTATCCCACATGCCTGTAACATGTAGTGGCCTATGGTAGTGGGAGGACTGAACTGGATGACACCAACGGTCTTTTCATTCCTGATGAGTACTCATTAACAATGAGACTGGAAATTACAGAAAATCATAAAGATAATCATAAGTGAAGTTCAGGTGATCCCCCTTTTAACACGAGGCAGGGCAAGAAGCCCTGCTCATCTCCTGTTGATTGGCACAAGTAAGTCTGAAGCAATATGCCTCTCCTCCTGTCCTTATCTCCATGGTATTTTTCTCCATGCTCTGGATCTGTGTTATAAGTAAGGAAATTATGGTGAACCAGTTGAAACAAATGAAACAAAAGAATTTACAGCGTGCAAGTATACAATAAAAAGGTGACACCCTCAGTCCAGACTTTCAGTGGTGCTTAGACAAATTGTGTTATACAANAGATAATCATAAGTGAAGTTCAGGTGATCCCCCTTTTAACACGAGGCAGGGCAAGAAGCCCTGCTCATCTCCTGTTGATTGGCACAAGTAAGTCTGAAGCAATATGCCTCTCCTCCTGTCCTTATCTCCATGGTATTTTTCTCCATGCTCTGGATCTGTGTTATAAGTAAGGAAATTATGGTGAACCAGTTGAAACAAATGAAACAAAAGAATTTACAGCGTGCAAGTATACAATAAAAAGGTGACACCCTCAGTCCAGACTTTCAGTGGTGCTTAGACAAATTGTGTTATACAAATAATTGAAACAAGCCTTTAGCTCAGCAGAGGAGTTTTGCCTGTTTGGTCAGCTCTCACTGGGTAAAGGCTAAAAGCACTGGCCAGACCTCTCTTATGTCATCAACGGTCATCTCCTTCAACTAATAAAGGTGCAGTGAGCAGCTCTCCTCTGCATGGAGCACAGGGTCAGGTTACATCTTCAGTGCCTATTTTAGGCACTGTCTTGGAAGCCACCTCACCAGCATACCTTTAGTATGACTCCAGCACAACAGGGCCACTGAGGTTTCATGGCCTCTTTACAGAAGTCATGATTTGCTACTTGGTTTTCTTTAGCTGGATATGAGATTTAGAAAGCAGATAGACTTACCTGCCTTAACATACTATTGAAATGTATTGGTGAGTGGGTGAAAACTCATCAGTGTAAGATCCTCTCTACATAATGGGCATCACTGGTCTTTAATCTCCCTCCTTCCCTTAACAGCATGGAAGATCTAAGCCAGAATACCTACAGATACACACAAAAAAAGAATTTATTTTTTTTTAACTGGCCAGCATTCATAGTGACCTAGCTGAGAGGAAGCTGCAAACTCACACCTTCTCTTACAGAAGTATGACCAGAATTAAGTAACTTTCAGTCATGTTATTCTCTCTGTGGCACAGCTAATAATTGCATCATTACTTGTGCTTTTGTGATGGCTGTTGAACTTGGTATGACCATGTGGAAGTGTCCGTTATCTCCAGCAAGCATAAGTGCAGTCCAGATGTCATTGCAACCCAAGCAGTAAACCAGATGTTGCCTTTCAGTTTTTCTTATATAAATCAAGATTTCATGTCACTGAAAAAACCTTTTATTTAAACTGATTTAGCTAAGAGCAGAATCCACCTCATTGCCTATTTTTATTTTTTTTTCTCCCAAGGATTCTCTTTCTTTATGTTTCTTTTTTATTTTAGTAATTGGGGAGCTCAGTTTTCCAAAATACCTTTACACTTTCTTTGAATATAATTGAACAAGAGCTGATTCATGCCTTGCAGATGTATGGGAAGAAGGAAAAGCTAATGACAGCATTCAATTATCTGGGACAAACAGCCTTACTTTGCCAGCTATCCAACAAACTATAGGAATTTGAGTGAAAGTGTCTGGAATTGTCAGACATTTCTACTCAAATCAACTCTAATGAACATATGTAATAGTTTTTTTTCAAAATAATTCCACATTATAACTAGCTGTGTTAAGGATTCCCCAATACAGTGCTTGGTAGGAGCTGCTAGGAAGTAGCCTTGTATCCCTACAGCAAAGACAATCTTCAAGGATTTGTAGTCTGCAAGTTTTGCTTAACCACATAGCAAACATAAACACTACAAAAACAGAGGATGCTTTAGAAAGTGAACAGCTACCTTTAAGTGACAGAAAGACTGATCTAAAATCAACAGTAGAGTCCACATCCTGCAGATGGACATGTTCTTGTAACTCCTCTGATGTTACAGCATCATCAACATGTGCAACAAATACGACACAGTTACCCCAGAGCTACTATGCCACTGTTGCTGACAAGCAGCTATGAACAGTGACTTACAATAGAGAACAGAGAAACAATGATAGAGAAATTTGAGGGTAGAATCTGAAACATCAGTACTACAAGTCAAAAGGCCCAGTTTATTGGGAAGAAGGATCCTGTGATCTTTCCAGAAGAGGCAAATAGCATGGGACATGACAGTTGCAGTAGTCACATGTCCCCCATCTCTTAACAGAGGTTGTCTTCACAGGAGTCACACTGGGGACTAAAAAATATTTTCAGAAAGAGAATTTCTAAGACTTTACCTTTTCCAGACAGTGCTTATTTGCCTTTACTCTTTCCAGCATTTCCAGTCTTCTGCTCTAACCCGAGGCTGTTTTTCCAGAAGGGATTCACCCGCTGTGTGTCTGCTTGTGAAGAAACAGTGTTTCAGTGTGTGGGGGTAGGTCACACAGCCTGCTTTCTGAACAGTTTTCTATCTAAAATGCCTGTACAGTGGGTTACTAAAACCTTTACACTAACTTAATATCACTTAGGACTAGAGCTTACCTGATGTATTTAGAGTGCTCTCTTAAAATTTATCTAAGCATCTTACAGAGCTAAGAAGCTTCCACGAAATTGTTATGACCAAATTCTGTAATATGCCACTCTCTAAGTGGAAATGTTTTGCTTTCTAGGAACAAAAAAGGTAATTTTTGTATCCCCTCTTCAAAAAACCAGTCCTAGTTGTGTCTTGAACCAAGACACCAAACTGCTGCCACATAAGTGATGGCACACATCTTGAGAGGTCGTAGAAGCCCCATCTCTAGAAACATTCAGTGTCAGGTTGGACAGGGCACAGAGGAACCTCATCTAGTTGAAGATGTCCTTGCTCACTGCAGGGGGTTGGATTAGGTCACCTTTAAAGGTCCATTCCTACCCAAATCATTCTATGATTTTTCAGGTCTTTCAGTCCAGTAGGCAAGCACAGAGGAAGAAGACTAGACTACATGAAGGGAAAGAAAAAGGGTGGCTTAAAAATGTAAAAAAATTGTCGAAGAAAAATTTTTTGACATTGCACAGGTTTAGGTTTGTTTTTCTTTTTTAAACAAAACCAAACCAAACAAAACCCAAACAATCAAAAAACCCAACAAACCCAAATATTTATTTATAGACAATAACTTTTACCTATGTCCAAAGAGTCTGAAAAAAGAGTTTGTGCCAACATTGCAGATCAGATCAGATCAGATCCACCGTGGTCCAGACCAGTCTTTGATTGGTGGGATCTATGGGTCTTGTCAGGTGACTCTGAAAGCATTTCAGAGCTTAGGAATAAGAAGATCAGGGCAAGCCGTAGCTGTAAAACTGAGGTAGGGGATCAGCTTTGTTTTAAGCCAGTGCAGATCTGATGTCACCATGAGACACCACGAGGCAAAGGAGATTTGTACTAGCTGCATCTGACTGCAGCTGGTCACTGCTGGCAACATTCTCTGGAGTGTTCATCCATCACTAAGCAGACTGCATGCTTTTTCTCAACTACAATTACATTTATTAGCAAATTTTTAAGATATACAAAGACAAGAGGCACTTTTCCCTTGGGATCCTGCTTGAACTCTTGCTGCTTTACTCACTGAGTTCTTCAGAAGTTCAGCATTTCTGGTGTCTTGGCCCACAGACAGTCTACTAAGCAGATTTTTATTTATGAAGTTGGTAATATCAGGAGCCCTACAGATACTGGCAGCCCTCTTGGGAAGGAGTGTTCAGAATTTTCAGATTCCTTGCAACAATAGTCTAGAAATCATAGACTTACAGGTGCTCCCCTCCCTCTCCTGCCATCCCACTATGTGGACTGAAAAGGAGTAAACGAGCCACAGCTTCTATTGCAAACCCAGGGGCTTTTGAAATTGGAAGACTGCACTTTCTTATTCTTCCTCAGTCATAATTTGTTGAAATTAGCAAGCCAACATTTTTCAGATTGCTATTGTGTGGAGAGCTTAGCAATCGTATTTTATTGCAGTTTGGAATGAAAACAGGATTGATGATTTTCAGTGTCATCTGTAATGTGAATTTACTGTTCTCTCTTCCTGCCTCTGGATTAGGAAGTGTTAGAATTGCATCTTTGGAAAGACAGATGGGCAAATATAAATCTGAACAGGAGGTAATTACTAACTGTCTGTGGATATTATAGTGGCTAGTTTGAAGAGGAAATGCCTCTAACAGATTAAAAAAAATGCATTTCCAAAAATGGCTCTAACCTTTGCCATGAGAATAGAAGAGATTTAAAGGAAAAAAAACAATATTAATACTACACTGAAAAAAAAAAATACATTGAGATTTGCAAAAGTATGTCTAGTATGACCACTGTTATAACTGGTTTCACCTTACTGTATCATTTTTAGGAATCAGTTTCACTGAAAACAAAGATTCAATGTTTGGTTGGTGTGCTTGTTAAACTGAGCAAAATCAGCTTTCCCTAAACAACAGGAGAAAAAAATACAACCAACCAAACGACATACCTTTGACTAGGAAATAACTCAAATACATAAACCAGAATTCGGAAAGACTGAATCAGATTATTTTACCTGCCAGCATCTTTAAGATGAAGTGTATCCACAGTCCTCAGAGGCAATGAAGAGGCAGCCAAGCTGATTTCAATGCTGGGCAAACAAACAGAATGCAGATCTGACAGTCCTGATGTTTGTCTGTGGTCTAAACTAATTCTGCTCCCATGAATGTGTTTTTCTCTGCTATGAACTCTAAACAATCTTTTTTTTCAACAAAGCAAAAAAAAAATAGGATAAAAGATACTCCATTTTGGAGCAAGTAAGCACTCATTTGTTTAGTATATTTGATAGTTATTCCCGCTGAACAGGAACAGAAAATGCAATTGCCAATATAAAGATAAATAAAAAAAAAAGACTGGCATCCAGTCCGTGGACCTTCCTTCCCTCCCTAGGTGATAAAGCAATTATGATTGTTATGAGTTCCTACTCTCAGCTAAACAATATACTTCGGGGGGGGTACAGGTTTCTTTGATAGTTTCACCTATGCAGGATGGTCAAACTCAGATTTACCAATACTTGGGCTGATCACAGAATGATAGAGGTTGGAAGGGACCTCTGAAGATCATCGAGTCCAACTCCCCTGCCAGAGCAGTTCCACCTCATGTTGAGGAACTTCCTGTGTTTGAGCTTGCTACCATTACCTCTCATCCTATCCCAGGGCACCACTGAAAAGAGACTGGCCCCTTCTACTTGACACCCACCCTTCAGATATTTCTAAACATTAATAAGATGCCCTCTCAGTCTTCTCCAGATTAAACAGCCCCTGGTCGCTCAGCCTCTCCTCCTAAAACAGATGTTCCAGTCCCTTCATCATCTTTGTAGCTCTCCCGTGGACTCTCTCTAGTATTTCCCTGTCTCATTTGAACTGGGGAGCCCAGAACCGGACACAACTCTCCAGATGTGGTCTCACTAGGGCAAAGCAGAGGGGGAGGAGAACCACCCCACATGATGGCTGTGCTTTATCAACTATGGTGAAAAAAAGTCTACACTACATCAATGTCAAAAAAAAAACAACCCAAACAAATCCAAAATTTATGCACAATACTTTTTTTTTCTGGTGTTTGTTTACATGCCTGGAAGCTCATTTGTGTCTCGTGGTTTATCTTGCCAGGTGTTTTATCCCTGAACACAATACAGTCAATTGTCAATGCCAACTCTGCTAATAATTTGTTTTGTAAAAAAGCAGAAGACTCAAACCTAATTATTACAAATAATAGTATACCTGTAGACTAATCAAGTGTGCTTTGTAAGCTTACCTGTTCATCCTGTTCTTCAGTTACCTATAAGAAAATCTTGATAGAGACTATAAATCTGTTCATTTGTAATTACTGCTGTAATTTTGTAGGAAAAATTACAGGTGGATCTGCAGCATCTTGATTTAAAATTCAATTTAATTTGCTTATATGAATGAAATCACTAAAATCCAATCAACAACAAACACACCAAAAACCAAGGGAGGCAAGCTGCAAGTTTAGTTACAAGTTTGTTCACAAATTAACTTTGACAGTTTATTATACTATAACCATTGCAGGGATAGGTCACTTGTGATAATGTGAAACATTTTATGGTGTGCAAACAGGCATGATTGCCTGTTGGTGTGGGGAGGTGACAGGTAGTAAGAAGGAACTCACCAGTGCAACTTTGAATCAGGAAAGGACATGATTTAGATTCTCAAGAACTTCCAATAATTCTAGAATGTTCCTGGGGTGACCTAAGAAGCACTTGTCATGCTCAGTCCATGTCCTGTTCACTATCTGAAAAGGAAATAACTGGAATACACTGTTAAGGTAAGTAGCTACAAAACCAGTCAGGTTTTCATTGCATGAATTATTCAATAGGAGTTAAGTTGCACTAATGATTCTACAAATGAAAACAACTCCAGGAAACAAGAGCAATCTGGTCGGTGGCACTTGACCCAGCTGGCTTCCAATACCAGTGGTGAGAGTTCATAAAGTTTTGAAGAGCATCTCTATAATGCTAGTAGCTTTTAGTGTGCTTCTTACTATGCACCCCTCCTCATCCAGCCTCAGGAAAGGAGGAAATGTAATTAACTGGAGGGGGCGGGTGGAGGCAGGGGTTGGAGTTTTCTTCTCTAACATAGCCTTGGTGCACTGGCTAACAACACAGCTTCACAACCCAGGTATTTCTGTTTGCACTTGGATCTCCCAGTAGCATCCACAGCAGATGACTGATTGACACTACTGAACAGCCCATGTTTAAAGGAACTAACTGAGGCAAAACTGACATTAAATCTGAAGCTCAAGTTAATGGTCCTGTATACCAACATTCCTCCTCCGTCTGCGGAGTGGAAGCTCTAAGTTTTCTACACAGCAAACAAACACTTTTAAAAAACAGCTACAGCTGCCCAGAAAAGCCTTAAGCTCTTCATGATCTGTCTTGCCCACTGGATCATTATTTAGCTTCCTATAATAAAACCACAAGACACAATCACAGGACACACGTACTTAAGGAACCATATGTATACACCCACTATTCCTTCTCCCCCCATCATTGCGGTCATTTTGGGTTTTAAATCAGGTATCTGGATTAATGTATGCCACAAACTTCTTAGCAGTTGAAGATAAAAACACCAGAAAAGTCTAGTAAAGTTATTCTAGGCCAGCATATCCACAAATGAGAAAATGCTGATAAAACAATTACCTTCATCTATTCAGAAGACTTTTCTAATCAAAGTGCATGCGGTAATCATCTGGAAAAGATCATGACAGGATGGAATGAACAGAGAGAGAAGGTATAAAATCTGTTATATTTAAAGCCTACTTGGGGTTATCCACTTACTGCATTATGTCAGCCAGACTGCTGGGGAAAATAATTAATGATGTTTCCTTCAGACCTATGCACTTTCCAGTTTGCGCGGGTCAAGAGAAACTGAATAATGTCAGAGCCAGAGAAATGACAGCTAGGTGAGTTCAGTATGTCTAAGTTAATTTTCTACTTGAGACCTCACAGTATTATCATAACCACACATGCAACAATAATAAATGTATGGCTCTACACAGGTTTACTATCATACCATATTGTTTCACAGGGTCCCTATGTCACTTCAGATTGTTTATGTGATCTATCATTAGGTGTCAGTGAATGGTCCAAGTTTAGGATATGTCGACTGTATACGGCCTCAGGCTTGGACCTGAATTTCACTTACTAAAAGGGAGAACTGAGCCCTACATACATGAAAACTTGCAGACATAGCCACAGACTGGTTGTGAAATAGTCACACAGGCTGAAAAATAAATAGCCTCCCCTCTCTCTCTCCCTCCCTTACACACAATTTTTTCTGGCTTATACAAACACATAGGCACAAATGAACAGTGAAAAGTGGCACGGAGATCTTGTATTCTAATACCCGCTTTGCTGGGGGCTCTGATGTGACCTCAAAAAAATTACAACACCCTGATTTCAAGTCTCCCCATCCATAAAACTGTAGCCTTCTCTGTCTTGTTAGCTGCTTTTCTAATTACACTTCTTTCCTTTTGTCTGTCAGGACTTAAACGTTTTAGACTCTAACATACCCTTCAATAAAAACCCAACCAAACCCCACCCAAACCAAGGAGGATCTTAACTCAGGTTAAGACAGCCATCAGGCTAGTGTAACTTGGTCTGGCTGCAGTAGTTCAAGTTTATAGACAAGACCACAGTTGAACAAAAGAGGCTTACCCCAAGTCCTACCTGGAATTGCTCTCTCTTCACTTGTTATTTTCGCTGAGTGCTAGTGTTAAGTTCATCACATGCCACTTTCTGGTGTGTAAATATATCTTTCAACTTTTGAGCAAGAATAAGAAATGACAGATAATGTAGGCACAAACATTTCACTACACTAAGGACAAATAATTAAGGTACATTAGTCTAATTAATCTAATATTCTCTGATTTGGTTTAACCTGCACACTGGGGAATGGAAATAAAGAGTAGATACAGTCATGATACTCCTTCCCTCTGTAAGTAAGGCTTACATGCCTCCAAATTCCAACCCTGAGATCCGAACTGCATTGGTTTTGAGTATGCAGCCAGTGGCAAGACTGATTGTAGATCTGCTGTGAGGTCCGTGTGTGCTAACTGCCAGTTTCCTCTGTGAGGCCCAGTGGAGAGGAGAGGCCGAGAGAGGTTTTGCATCACACCATTTAGGAATGTGTGGCTTTTAGGCTACACTGAGGCCACCAAAGACATTCTGGGATCGATTCATTCAGACTCCATTCTTAATATCATGAAAGTTGGTGTTCACTGAGGATGAACCATCAAAATTAGATTGGAAAGAAGATGCTTACATACTGTAGCTCTATATGGTTTTCAGCAACATTCACTTTTATTCTTCTGCTGTCACCTGAGTGCCTGAATCATGGCTGGTATTTTGCAAGCCCTGCTTTGACACACATGTAGCCCTCCAGAGAAATGTGGACATTCCATTAAGGAAGCATTCATCCACCCACAGCATGCTGCTCTGTTTTACCCCCACATGCTGCAAAATGTGAGCTACCTACAGCTATAAAGAAAATTCAACTCTCTTTCCTTGAGAATATAGCAAAGAGAGGGTCTGTTAATATTCTTAGGAAGAATTACTAGCAATACCAGCTTTCCCTGGTGCTGTGAAGCAATTAAAAATTACAATAATGCTGCTCCGTGCTGCTAAATAATGTAATATCTGGTGTTCTTTTTGAAGGCTACTTCATGCAATCACATGACTACACATGACCTTCAACTCCCTTGATAAAAGTAGTCTTTCACCAGCCTGGTTAAAGATCTAAAGCTGAAAAATATGAACCCTTGGGCAAGATAGAGAAGAGCCCCAAGTTATTATGTATTTTAAAAAGATCTTGTGACTTTGAGTCATCTTTGAATGAATGGCTTGGGAAATGTTGCATCTCCTAATCTTTCTTTATGCTTTGCTGATAACCTCAGTGCCCAAGTAAAATTTTTACTTGACAGGCAATACCATTTAAGAGAATTGTCTGGAAAATATTGAACCTTCCAGCATGTTTTCACAGGACAGGGCAGTAGGAGGCCTTATGTTGAGTTGCACACTGCAGAGCTGTAAATGCTGTTTGAGCAAAGGAAACATCAGTTGCTGCATCAAGTACCTTTTTTCCATCTTGTATTTATTTTACTTCACAAGGAACCAGTGTGTGTATAGAACAGAATAACTACTGCAACGAATCCCCTGCTGCTCAAATACTGAAGGGTGAGGTCTAGAGACTCTGAATTTCTACATTGAGCCCTGCAGGATTTGAAATGTGACTCTGATGAGATCAGACATAGCCAAACTATATCCCTTAGTTATGACTACTATTAATATCTAGCATATTGTGTAGCTTGCAAGACACTTAGATCCAGACCTCTATAATATTACACACCACATAAATGCAGAACAGGAAAACTAGCTGGGTCCCCAGAGTGCTTATGACCTAATGACTCATACAGTGCTTTCTGGATATTTGTCTTGAAACACATTTTCAGAAGTCCCAAGGGGAAGTAGTTCTAAACAGTATGAACCAAGGCTGTAGGTCCCCAACATCCTTCAAGATGAGGCTCAAGAAGTGAACAAATTCTAAGACCCTGTGGCCAACATTTCTGGTTGACAATACTTTTTAGAAGGTGTATTGTCTGCCAACAGGAAACCAAGATGTATCAATAGGGCCCCTAGCAAATCCCCAAGATACTGAACCTCACAGTATTAGCAAATGTTCTAAAAATGTTGATACTCATCCTTCTGCTCACCAGAATGTAATGTAAAGAGGGACTCACCTGTGTTCTCCAAAGGGTACATTAATCATTGCTCAGTATTTTACACTTAGTATGATTTGAGAGGCATGCCTCGAAAATGCTAATTAAAGGAAAAAAAAAAAATACTAATTTCTTCTCAACTAAAGCAACCCATATATATCCAGGCTGTTAAAATAAAACAACAGTAATCATAACCAGCACAAAATAATAATAATAATTAAAAAAAAAGCAGTGTGAGTCCTTATCTGCTGCTATTTCATTTCATGCCAGCACTAAGCAATGTAACAATATGCTAAAAGTTGTGGGGGGGAGCTTTCTACTAAAGCTGCACAACATAATGTAAGAAGCAGAAAACAGCATTACAGAGTGAATCCCTAAGGGGAAAGACAGATGATCACCACGATTTCCCAAGAGGCCATAAAGTACACCAATGAACCTGAAGTCCCAAAATCCTATTCAGAGCCTAATACAGTTCTATTTTGGCAAAACTCCATTGAAGCCAACTAGAACTTCAGGTGAAAGACAAGTTTAATACAAACAAACCAGCTATGCTAAACCTCTCCTCCTTCAGTTAAACTCCCCTTATGTGCAAAACGAAGTTTGGGCTCCACTCTCCCTGGATCATGCTGAGTCTAGAACCTACTGGAGGCTTTGAATTCAGTTACTGAATATGTCCTTTTTCCTTTTGTTTATTTCATTTAGGACTCCAAGCCTAAGTGAGTTCATGTTCCAAGGCTTAAATTTGTTTCTCTTTTTTTATCTTGCATGTAGTACACAGAAAAGAGGCCAGTATTTCCGTCTGAATGCTGGGTATTTTGCTTTTGACTTCAGTGAAGCTAATTATTCAGTGTGTTTAGTGGGTCTTCTTTAGCCTCAGATATCCCTTGTGCTCAGCTGTTTACACAATTTAACCTCTCACATTACAAAGGCAACATAGCATTGTTTCCAGTACAGGCACATGCAATAACTATCCTCTGCAATCAGTGCTCCTTCACAAGTGCTCAGCAAACATGCTGCACTTGCTTGGCTTCTTGTAAGGCTTATCCTCCACTGGTTCAGGTGGTTCCTGCTATAGCAATTCCTGTGACATGCAGTTCAAATCATACATTACAACAATTTAAAGGTACCCTTGGTCCCTTTGGACCAGGTTATAGGGTTTAACACTAACATTTAACTAACCTGTGGTTAGCTAATTTTTTTGGATCTTCGACCAAAAAAAGAAAAAAAAAGAAGTTATTAGATAGATGTTATTAGGTATATAGTTAACAAGAAAAATGTATCTTACAGTTTCCTTAGATGAAAGTAGCTAGTGATTTCTAACTAAAAGTAAGAGGAGTTTATGTTTAGAAAGCAGTGCTGTTATTTTTTTAAGCGACTTCAATGTTGCCAGAAATGTTTCCCTGAATACGTCTGGCTTGCTCTGATAAACGTGTGGTGGGTTTAACAAGCCTTGTGCCTCCAAGGCTTTCCAGAACTTCCATCTACCTTCTTTGAAACAGAGAGGCAGAGTGTGCAGTGCTCCTCCATGTATTTGATCTGTCACCTTCCCTTTAGTTTTGGTGTTCTGTCAAACCTTTTAATCTGAACAGAGATAACAAGCTAGATGCTATCTCATGTTTAAATTTATGAAAACCTGTATAACAAGTGGAAAATGTGTCCTATTTTTTGTTTGTGGCTGCAAATGCATATGTGGTACAGGATGTGGCTTCTACCATATCTGGTGTACAGCCTACATGTGTCTTTTAAGCACCCTAAAAAGTCAATTGACTTTGCAACAGAAGACATGCAACCTCAGGTGAGTCCCAGGTGGCAGACATAAATATCCTCCCGACCAAGAAAAGGCAAGAAAGATAAGCATGAAAACAGCTCTGAGGTCAACATCTCCTCCTCTCCACCCTTTCCTGCCACTTAGTTACATCACAGCTGCCTCTGAAGAAATCCTGCTGTGTTCTGCACGTTCCTTCCAACACACAGGCAAAACAGAAGTCAAGCTCTGGAGTTCACTTCCCAGCCCAAGCTGGAAAGGAGGCCAATAAATACTTTTACCTCCATTGAAGAATATACAAGTTAGTCACTATCAGACACCGAACAGTACCTATTTTAGTATAGAATCATTATGGTTGGAAAGGACCTCTAGGATCATGAAGTCCAGCCTTCATCCTAATGTCTATCTACTAGACCATAGCCTTCAGTGCTACACCTACTTGTTTTTTAAACACCTCCAGGTATGGTGACTCCATCACCTCCCTGGGCAGCCTGTTCCAGGGCCTCACCACGCTCTCAGTAAAAAATTTCTTCCTAATATCTCATCTAAACCTACCCTGATACAACCTGAGACCATTTCCTCTCGCTTTATCATTACTAGTTTGGGAGAAGTAGTGAAAACTAATTGGAATGGATACCTGTAAGAAATTTATGGGAGGTTGCCCTTTTAGTTTGGGTTGGTCTCTCTCTCTTTTGTTGTTGTTGTTGTTGTTGTTGTTGTTGTTTTGTTTGGGGTTTGTTTTCTTTTCTTTTTTTTTATTTTATTTTTATTTTTTCCAAAGCAATCATCCATATTGCCATGCCATTCTGCTCCTGCAGAAGCATAGACCAGGGGCACTGCTTTTACCGTGAACTTTCTATTTTTTTGCTTCTGGCAAGTATCCTAGATTTTGTAATTTAATATTCTTGCCAAAAGCACTAGAAGCATTTGAGATGATCCTCATGGGATTAGGGACAAACTGTGGATTATATTTTTGGCTTTGGACTACACTGGAAGCCTGCATTTTTCTTTCTATTCCTGAATATTTGTGAGCTAACTAAATAAGACCACAGCAGAAATAAGAGTAACTTGATGTTGGTTTACTTTTTTTTTTTCCTCAAACCACCCCAAGATCTAATGCACTTCCACTCTTAGTCTAGGGGATATGTTTAGGTCAAGCAGATGTATTTATCCTCATTAACCTTGCATATTAAATGAGAACAGGTTGTGGTGTGGCTGAGGACATGACTTTTTTTTTTTCCTGCACACTGGAAAATGCATACCCAGTCTGAATCCTGAATCATGCTCCTTTTTCACAGACATAGGGGGTCAGTGACACAAGAACAGCCGCAGTGAATCAGACCAAATCTATAAAAAGCCAGGTTCCTTCCTCTGACAGTGGCCAATACTAGGCATTTTGGAAAAGAGCACAAAAAAAACCCATGGCAAGATTGACTCGTCCTCTAATGTGCCCTTGTGAGGTCTGGTAATTTGCTGTTCAGGGACAGCCAGAGCTTGAGGCTGTCTTTGCATCTATGCATTTAAAAACCTTTCTGTGATTTTCTTCAGTCCTTTTCTTTGGGGCCCTTTATACTCCTGGTCTCTGTAGCACCCTGCATGCATTCAGTCTGATAGTTCATTTCTATTGTGCTTTATGAAAAGAACTTGCTTGATTTAAGCCTGCTGCATAGTAATTTAATAGGCACTCTGGCTTCTTGTCTTGTAATAGACTAATGCCCTCTCTAACGACCCAGGGACCGTACATTGAATCAGCAGCAGTAGAACCACTATCACCACTGTCTGTTCCCCAACCCTATCTGTCCCCAACCCCCTGGTGAGGCAGGGGCTGGATTAAAGTATAGAAGGAGATACAGGGACAAAACTTAGAAGATAAGTTTTATCTTTTGCTGTCATTTTACCCACAAATGACAGGGAAAACCTTCAGAAGAAATACATTGAATCTCAACAGTTTCTGAACTTACTAAATAATAACTAAAGCTTTCAGAGATCTAGTAGGTCTCCCTACTAGAACAAGCCCAGGGTTTTGTACTTCAAAAAAACCCACCTGCTCAAGCTAATGAAGTTGGAGTTCATTTCCCAGTGTTGGAGTTCATTTCCCAGTGCTTCCAGGAAGGGCTGGAAAACATGTTAGCTCAGACATTTTTCAAGATCCAAAGGCCTCAGCACTGAAAAAGTCAATCAAATATATCAAGCTGCTTGAATGCAAGCTGTAACTTGCTATCTGAGTTTATGGAGAACTTGTACAATTGAGAAGTTATACAAGAAAATGTACAGCAAAACTTAAAAGATATTAAATCCTATAAAACTGTTGAACAGAACAAGCAATTTGTCTTTTACACAAGTGTAATTGAAATAACTGAGCTATACATAGAGCATCCAAAACATTGACTTCAAATTAGCAAATCTGCCAGTTTAAAAATTATAAGAACTTAAGAACTTTGCCTATTTCCTATTTTGTAAGATTGAAACTCATACCATTTACATTGGCCCATCGATCCAATCTATCCAAGTCTCTCTGTAGAGCCTCCTATCCATGCAGATCAGCACTCCTGCCTAACTTGGTGTCATCTGCAAACTTACTGATGATACACTCTATGTCCTTATGAAGATCATCAATAAAGATGTTTAACAGAAGTGGTCCCAACACTGAGCCCTGAGGAACACCACTTGTGACTGGCTACCAGCTGGATTTAACTCCATTGACCACCATTCTTTGGGCCCATCCATCCATCCAGTGCTTGCTCCAGCAGATTGTATGCCCATCCAGAGCATAAGCAGTTTTTCCATGAGAATTCTATGGGAAACAGTGTCAAATGCTTTTTGAAAGTCTAGGTAGACTATATCCACAACCTTTCCCTTGTCCAATAGTCAGGTCATCTTGTTATAGAAGGAGATCAGGATCACCAGGCAGGACCTGCATTTCATAAACCCATGCTGACTGGACCTGATCTCCTGGTTGTCCTCTATATGGCTTGTAATGGCACTCAAGATGATCTGCTCCATGACCTTCCCTGGTATTGAGGTCAGACTGACAGATCTGTAGTTTATTGGATCCTCTTTTCTGCCTTTCTTGTAGAAGGGTGTTACATTTGCTACCCACCAGCCCTTTGGGACCTCCCCAGTTAGCCAGGACTTCAGGTAAATAATGCAAAGTGGCTTGGCGAGCACATCCGCCAACTCTTTCAGCACCCTTGGGTGTAACCCATCTGGTCCCATAGACTTGTGTGTATCCAAGCAGTGTAGCAGGTCACTCGCTACTTCCTTTTTAAATGTGATGACCTCATTCTGCTTCCCCTCCCTGTCTCCTAGCTCATGAGGCTGGATGTCCAGGGAACAGCTAGTTCCACTGCTAGACTGAGGCAAAGTAGGCATTGAGCACCTCAGCTTTTTCTTTATCCTTTGTAGCTATGTTTCCCTCTGCATCCAATAGAGGATGTAAATTTTCCCTAATCCTTCATTTGTTGTTAATGAATTTATGGAAATACTTTTTATTATCCTTAACAGCTGTAGCTAGGTTGAGCTCTAGCTGCGCCTCGTCTCTCCTAATTTTCTTCTTGCATAGCTTCACTGCATCTTTATACTCTTCAGAAGAGACCTGGCCCCTCTTCTAAAGGTCATAGACTTCCTTTTGTTCTTGAGGTCCGGCCAAAGGTCCCTATTTAGCCAGATCCCTCCCAAAGAGCTTGTAGCCATTGACTGCGGCACTCCAGTCATGTAGGGGCCCACCAGGTTTCTGTGATAGCCACTATATCACAGTTTTCCTGGTGCATCATGGCTTCAAGCTCTCCCTGTTTGCTGCTGCTACTCCATGCATTGGTATAGATGCAATTCAGCTGAGATAATGATTACAATGCCTT
>VWZY01006514.1:0-57059 GCA_013399075.1 Chloroceryle aenea
TTCTGTGATTCTGTGATAACAAAAGGGTGGGGAAGGGGAGAGAGTGAGTGTGAAGCCCAGAGCAACCTTTCCCCAGCTATGAATATGCATGATAAAAAACCCTACCAAATTCTGTTGATGAATCAGAGCAAAGATCAATTACAATATAAACAGCTCTGTTTGTCCTTACATGTCACACAGGCATAATAAGCAAATTTATCCTCGCAAAAAAAATGTCCATGAAGAATTTTCCTGTCCAGAAAAAAAGATGTTGGGAGAAATCTTTCTTCTGATAAAAATACCCTAGAGTAATACATTTATGGTAACTTTTTGAAGTAAATTAAACTTTTTTTGATGGTGTTCAAATGAAGACAGTTATTCCCCTGCAGAAACCATATGGAACTAACTGATTTATTAAAAGAGCTTGTGCTAATGGCTCCAACTTGGACATATTCTGGATTACTAGTGGAGAATGCACTACAACAAGCTGTTTTGTAATACTGTAGCCTCTCTTGTGGGAATGAGCAATTCACAATAATGTATAAAGTGATTAAGAACCTAAATCTTTTGGATTTTTAAATTGCTTTCATTTTCCATCTGCTCACTCATTAATAATTTCACAATAATTTTTAGCAGGAAAGGCATTTTTGTAGAAAAGGACCCGAAAGGGTGAACATTGAAGTCACATTTACCATCAGGGAGAGTTTTTATTACCAACTAACATTTGGGTTTTTTTGAAAATAGTTTTAAAACTTATACTAGATATGTCCCTTTGTTTTGGAAGGTTTGGAAGGTTTGAAGGTTTTGTAGGTTTTGGAAGCTGCTTGAGTAGCAATCAGGTTGGCTTGTATTTGGGTCAGGGAGAGTCACTTTTAGCAAATAGCTTGAGTATGTTTTTAAGTCTGGGCATGAGTCCCTTACTGAGAGAGAGAATTTTGTCACTACTGCATGATATTATGCTAACTCATTCTCTCTCAGATGTGTAAGTCTTTGGATAAATAAGTAAAATGTGATATTTTCTTTCCTTAGTCACCATGGTAAAGTTTTGCTATGAATAGACTATGTGTCTGGCTTTCAAAACAAGGCTACAAACAGCATTATCTTCTTAGCAAAAAACTTGCTGACAGTTCCTTGGTGCCTGTCCCATCACAGATGTGATGATGAAGAGAATGTGCATATAGAAGAGAGATGAACCTGACAGAAAAGGGGTGTGGGTGAAGAAGCAATGATCTGCAATTCTCTATGCTTTCTAACTTGCATGTGGAAACAGAGACACGGGGTATATGTAAAAAAATAGGCAGACATTGAACAATAACAAGCATTGACGCACATATCTGAGTGGAGTGAGGAGTAACAGTTTGAATGAAAAGTATGGGAGGGTTGATCTGGATATTTTTCCTTGATTTCTCCTAGGTGGTGTTCCATGTTCTACTCTTCTCTCATTCAATTAAAGTAGAGAAGATTTAACTGAAATAGCTGTGTATTTGGCTATAGAGTCCTTTATTTTTACTGGGTTGTTGCCAGCAACTACTGTGTCATAGGCTGGGAACAAAATGCTACTACTTAGCATAAATTGTTCTTGGGACACAGTTCTCTTTGTATGATCCATAGACATGCAGCAGGCTTACTTTCTACTACTCTATCACACGGGTTGGAAAAGCAGCAGGAAATATATTTAAAGACAATGACCTAAAAAAGTATTTGCTATCTATCTTGCAACTTGTCTTTATACTAATGAATTGATAGGCAGATAGTACATTGCTTTTTGTAAAATGTTCCCATTATTTTAAAACATGAAACTAGTGATTGGCCATTCAAATAAATTGTAATTAAATGGGAACATGATGATCATATTATGCTAATGATAGAAGTGTGTATTAAATGTTTTCAAGTTATTCAAGAGAATGTATTAGGCAATTAGGAAAAAAAAATAGTGTTTGTTCACTCTGAAGCTATCAAATGACTTGATTTGCATTAACAATTTTAAAGCTCTCTAGGCTCATTCATATTAAATTGCTGCTAAGTAGAAGATATTCCACTAAATGGAGGTACAGGAAAGAAGAAGGAAAGGGCAGAATATCACTCTTTTAACATTAACTGTAATATAGTTAATAAAGCAGTCTTTAGAAGATAAGAGATTTTGACTTTTATGGTGAGTTATTCATTAATGATACAACATCATTTTGTAGCTGTCATCCAGTTCTGTATGACCTCCTGTGATAGTTGCTGGAAGACCACAATAAACATGGGCAATTAATGTTTTCCAGTTTGAAGTGTATGAGAAATTTTATGCGAAAATGACACAGTCCCAATTCTTGTGAATGTATTGCAAAGAATAAATTTTAAAATACAAAGCAGTTTTATATTAAAAATACTATTATATTATTGTTAATATCAAAGGCAAATAGTCATGAAGTAGTGAAATTCTTTATAAAAGTTTGGAAACAAGAAAATAAGTAGAAAACAAAAGGAATAGAATGCAAAGCAAAAATAGATTTTTATTCTTTTAGGCAAACATCAATAAAGAGTCAATATAAGTGTACTCTGACTATTACTCAAAGTGAGAATATGACCATCGAACATGTACAGAAATTCTTCAGTTAGACCAAAAGTTCATTCTAAGCCTTCTCTGTTTATTTTATAACTTTATTTTCTAATGATGATTAAAAACAGTCTGAAAATAAAAGCTCTGATATTCTGTATATGTTCTGAAATTCCTGAAGGGTACATCTAATGTGATTATTTGTCTTTCTGCAGAAATTCTTTTGAAATTGACTACCTATTAATTATCCATTAATAATGATTCACAGATGTGAAGAAATAAAAATAATTTTTGTTTTTCAGGGTGTAATATGTAATACACATACAGTAGGAAGGTTCCCAACAGACTGCCTTAGTCCATGAACTTCTGCATCAGTCTAAAATGGAGTTCATTACTAGCATACACTCCTTACTTTTGTGGCTGCAAAAGCTCTTAAGAATTACAATATCTGGGAGAAAAATGCTAAATTGCTGGAATCTGTGCAAAAGGAGTGAGCTTAGATTTGCAGAACTTCCTAGATGGGTCTTTACATGATGTGGAAGCATTATTCTTTCCCCATTCCCAAACTCTACCAAGTTTGTTGCTCTTAATTTGCCTGTTGTCACTCTTCAGTAATGTTATGTTGGTAAGAGTTGTTGTCATGACTGACATGTTCTAGATTAAAGCCTGCAAGAACTCTATAGGATAATGTCTGAGCAAGAAAAATGACAATGTTCCTTTTTTTTTTTTTTGAGTTTTGAAACTTATTAATGAACTTCAAATTAATTGTTTATTTGATGACAATGATTTTAGGAATACAGAATTAGACACAAAGTTAGCGTTGCTATCAAACACAAGGATTTTGCAGCCAGCCTGAAAACTGTTCAAGTCAGTAGAAATGTTGCTATTCTACATAAGAAGGACATACAGACCAGAAAATAAAGTAAGATAGAGTCCACAGTATCATAGCAACACAGTTTTATGTGGGAACATTGATCAGATTAAATTCTTTATGTATTGGGTTTAAATTATTCTGAAATTGATGCATTTAATGAACTAAATTAGGCCTAACTGTTTGCTTGGGAATAATAATTAAAATCATTAACACATCAATTTACATCTTGGAGTATTTTTGGTCTACAAATAGAATTAAATAGGAAATACTTTCCACTAATCATATTGAGGGGAAATAAAATAATTTCAGAATCTTTATAGGACATCAGAGATATGGACTGAATTCCCTGTATCACCTGAATAAGATTGGGTGTAAGGATGATGTTTAGTCTCTCATTAAATGTTGTGCTATCCATCTATTAGCTTCCTGTTGGACTTGTACACTGGGCATATTAATCTGAGCAAAGTTTTATATCTGTTTTTTTCCATCCTGCTTGGATCCCCATGGCATTAGTCTAATATGTAAAATTTTCTTCAAGTAACCTAAATATTTATATAATAAATAAAATATTTAAGTGTAATCAACATATTGTAAAATAGTGACAGATATCTCAGTACTCTCAGTTAACCTACGCCAGGTATGTTTTTGCTGATTTTACTTGAAAGCTCTGAAAACTTTGTGATACAAGCTCTCTAGGAACTAGAATGCAGCTAACCCATAATCCATCATGTGACTACTTTCAATTAGATATTTATTATATGTAATACACAGTCTGAAAGAGACAAAAAAAGTTAAAGTAGGTGAAATATCAGAATTCAGATCTTAATGTGTAAAACCGAATAACAACAAAGTTGTGTCATGTTAAAAATTTACAGTGAGGGATCAGTTAATGGAAGGCTATGTATCTGCAGCTGGCTTCTCCAAAAAATGTAATTAACCTCGATTAACAATTTCAGAAGACAAGTATTGCTAATAGAAATGACTTAGTATCTAGATTCATCGCATATATTAGCACTCTTTGGTAGCACTCTTCTGTCACATACACAACCAGTGTTTATTAGATGTGAGGCTTTATGTTTCATGATAGTTATATTTTAGTAACTTCTAAATTTGTTCACAACGTTAATGATCCAGGGCATTTGACCGAAGCTGTTAAGAGATTGCTGTTCCGTTGAATTGTATTTTCTGACATACATGATTTATTAAGGCCAGTATCATAAATAATGTAGTATCAGAAAAATGCAGTCACAAGGGTAAAGTGACTTGCTTTTATTGTAAACCTTTTAGTGTCCAAAAAGTCATGCCCAGAATAAATCTATAGAATGTCTATGAGCTGGGCACCCCACAGTGTAGTAGATCGTCAGTGAAAGGGACTGACTTCCAGTGAGATTTGTGGTTCTGAACCCTTTATGATGACATAAATATTTTTGAGACTCAATTCCATCCTTGCTACTGATATTGTCATAATTATGTCTCTATTCTGTGTTTATAAGGTAATGATTAAACCCCCCCAAAGAATCTGAGGAGGTAACTGTGAACATTAATTATTTCATGGTGTGTGGTTTTCTAAAAATTTTAAATTATGTAATTAAAAGCTGCCTATATCTTATTCAGTGTTTAATATCACTGCTCTCCCCACATAACTAGTTTTGCCGAGGTCCACCACCTCTTTCTTCATCTGTTCTGTGTTAATGGACTTGCATGGAAAACATAGGTCCTTAAATTGCTATTCGTTTGTTTTGTGTGGGCTATAACTAGCTTATGACACTTTCCTTGAGATTTATCATTCAAAAAGTACCAAAGTATCTTGTAGTTTGCCAGACAGCCTCAGAGACTGTACACCTATTAATGTGCTTGCTACTGTTATTCAAGCATGACAGGTTTTTGGTTAAGTGCTTTAGGGACTTTTTAATGCTTGCAGACTTCTAATAGCGCATTTGAGAGAGATTCTCTGTTAATATCCGCAGAATTCAGTAGATCGACATTTCTATAGGGCTCCCATACAATTATGCTATGGCTTTATGAGCTATTTCATGGTTCATACACTGAATCAATATTTTCTATATCTGATATTTAATATTGTATCATCAAAATTAAAAATGCATGTAAAGTTTTAGCTTTTTCTTTCTTCATATAAAAAATTAATTTGGTAGGAGAAAAATTCTATATATATTTTAAAAATTAACTGTGTCTTGATCTGAGAGGTTTTACTTCCTTTTGTTGTTCCCAAATTGGTCTTCTGGGAAAGTTATGAATTGTCATTGAGCATTTATTTACTTTGGGTTTTCAGGTTTTAAATTCACTGGACTGTACTATGTGCATCCTTCCATGAAGATCTGATTAACAGCTTTCTCTTCTCTAATGGTAAAATAAGAGATTCTCCAGGAACAAGTTATTACAAAATGCTGCTCTATGCCACTGGTGAAGGATGGAAATTTACATTCCAAGTGTGTGGCTACATGTGATTTAGTTATGAAAGAGAATCTGGCATACTTTCTTTCTAAGTTGTCTTTTTTTTCTTGGTATACTGAAGACGTTGGATTGATTTCAGGTACCAAGAATTAACTTCGCTTATTTCTGCTGTCAGCTGTCCAGGAGCTGAAGATACTGATCACCCTGTAGGATTTTGAGTCTCTTTTTCTTGCACTTTTCCATGCCTTTTACCAACCTTCGCTTAGCTCTTCTTGTCTCCATATGCAGCACCTCCTGAAAAGCTGGACATGTGAGTGGTATAGAACATGAAACTACACAAAATTTAATAATATTTGGAGACCACTAAAAAAATCCTTAAGAACCCTTTCAAACCTGATTTGATTTGATTAATGCTAATCAAACTAGGTGCTCTTATATGTAAAATACGATTCAGGCAAATGAATAATTTTCTCTAAGTACTACTTGGACAAAGCCACCATGAACTGAAGATCATATGAACTGTAAACTTAAAAAGAAAGGTCAGTTTTGCTTTTTGACAAGACAGAAAAAACAGTGATATTTCTCTGCATGACTATGGAATCATATTAAAAGGCATGACCTCCAGTATGGATGTATGTCCCAAAAGATTAGCTATGGAACAGTCCTCATGATAGCTTTTGTAATGGTTTTCTTAAATTTTGAAGTAAAGTTTGCTAAACAAAATTTTACTGCCCATTCTATGCTATCTCCTTTTTTCCCATTTTCATTTGTTAACAGTCTTAAAGTAATTTTATTAATATATTTTGCTTCAGGCAGGACTTGCAGCAGTACAATTTTTTCTTCACTTTATATCCTTCCCTCTTTTCTATGGACTTCTTCCCCAATTGACTGCCCTCCAATTTCAATTTTTTTCCTGATCCATATAGTTCATAACCATTGATCTCTAACAGGTTTGCAGAATTGGCACACTCACATCACTGTTTAAACTCTGAGCTATTCAGGTCCCTCAGGATCTTTTAAGTTTTGTAAATTTGATTCAATAATGACTAGTGTACAGCTGAAAAAGGAACCAGCATACAGCTGTATAGGAACTGGAATCACGTGTATTCACCACCCTAACCCCCGACCGTTGCACTAGAGCAGAAGGGAAAAAGTAGCATGTGTGTGATCTAATTATGACAGCTTTGAGCAAAATGCTAGGTCTTTTATATTCAAAAAGTCTTGTTCCCTGAATTAACGTAACAATGATATTCTGGAATCCAATTTGAATTTTGCTAGCTATATCACAGTTGCTAATTTTCTTCATTAGTCTTTTCCCATGTTTTTCCAATGAGAAGCTTTTGAAGTCTGTGTAGGTTTAACCATTCTGCTCACTTCTCTGATCTTTTATTGTCATTTCCGTAAAGCTAATTGGATTTATCTTGTATTACATCCCCTTCCAAAATCCCTGCTGAGAATTTGCTAGTATCTATCTAAGTGTCCTTTTCTTGGAATATTTTTAGGTCTAATGCTGTACCCCAAAAAATCCTGGTTTTCATTTCTTCTTTGTATAATGGTGCCATATTAAGTTCCCACTGTCATGTTAGGCAAAAAACGAAATCCATACCAAAGAAAAATGACTAAGATTTTGGAGAAATGTCTGTTTTCAGGAAAGAATACAGCAATTCTGTCATGTACCACAACAGTATTGTTAGCTGCTACTATCTATCCATATCACACACCATCTTGGAGATATTTCACTCTAAAAAAACCAAACAAAAAACCAAAACAAACAAAAACCAAAACAGCTGTATTATTGCTTGTTTATTTTTGGAGTCCCTGATGTCTGGTTTAGGTTACAGAAGGTAAGCAGCTCATAGTCAACCTGGGAAAGATTCCCAGTGCATATGTGCCTTTCCTAGCACCCAAGATGATGCATGAGATAGAGGAAATAGTAAGTCATTAAGTGTAGAGAATCAGGATTAGGTGGGAAATGTCATTCTTATCCTACAAACACCTACATTTTCCTGGAAATATCCATATGAATTTATAAGTGTATTAACATCTCTATATTTAACATCATCTCGTTTTCACTAGATGTGATTAGTGCTTTTCACATTTGCTAAAAACAACTTCTTAGTAAAGCTTTGGGAGATGTACAGTTGACCTCAGGGACAGGTGAATTAACCATATAAAAGGAGTGAGAAAAGTTTTGCAGGCACAAAAGTGTACTGGGTCCATTAATTACAAATAAAGATAAGGTTTTGCCCTAGCAAGTGGTAGGAGATATCTTGTAGGATGCTTTTTTATTGCTTTGTTTTCTGACAGCCTCTTTCTATCTGTGGGGCTATTCTGGGTCCTGGCTGTGAAAGGCCTTGAGGGAGCCACTGCCTTGCGATGAAAGAGTGTTTGTGCAGCTGCTCTTAAATGAGGCAGTCATCCAGCTCAGGCCTTGGTTTCCTCTCTCCTCACAGTGCTGAGGATTTAGAAACAGTATTCAAATTAACTTTCTGTGTGTCTTCTCAGTTTCAGGTGCAGAGTTTAGTGATCACATCTCTGGAATTGCAAGATTCAACAATCTCCTTTCTTGTTGAGTCCTTATTTTGATAATGAGGATGGCTTTTAATGGCAGGTACACTCCTTATTAAACAATTATCTGTTTTTCTTCAAAAATTAAGCTCTCACATCATACTTTCCATGAAGTCTAATGATCTTAATTTCCATTTAAATACTCATTCTGGAAAAACATAATTGATATCTGATTATATTGTTTGAGTGTAAACAAATGGAAACTGTTGATCAGTGAAAGTATCACTTTATTTTTGAACTTCCTGCTTATATTATTTCTAGGAAGAGGAATTTTTTTGCAGTGTAAAATCTCTCATCTCTAACTGATATATGATTTCTTTTCTATAAGTGTCTCCTTTTCAAAAATCCTTGCACAATAGGCTTCCTGTAAATTTTGTGCACTGATTCTAAAGTTCTTGTCCTTATTTTCAAAGGCCCTGAGTGACTGTGGTATTTGACTAATTTTCTCTTCTGCATTTTCTAAGATGTTAATTACAGTCTGAATCATAAGGTTATATTTTATTCTATACTGCAATTTGGTGAGTTGTGAGTCACGAAGTTTTTGTAGCTCTACCCTTTTAAAGATATTGCAGGATCCTTCCATGCAGCCCACTTGGTGTTCTTATTTAAAAATAAGATCGAAGAAGGAAGTCTTTGCTGCTATTTTTAACTCACTAGTTTTTTTACATTTTCAGTGCTTCATAACTGGTTTTTGGTTGGGTTGTGTGTTTAGTTTTTGTTTGGTGGGTTTGGTTTGGTTTGTTGGTTTGTTTTTTTGATAATGTTTTTAGAAATTGTTAATGAGTTCCTAAGGGTAGTAAATGAAATATAAAATGTGTAGAGTAATAACATGCAGGAAGTGATAGAGGAAAAATGGTTCACCACAATAATTTCTGACAGTTTTTTCAATATCATTTTCTTTGTCTCTATAATTTTGACAGTATGTTTGTACATAGAAACATAGAGTGGTTGGTGTTGGAAGGGACCTTGAAGATTATCTAGTTTCAATCTCCTGACACAGGCAGAGACAACTTCCATGAGAACAGATTTCTCAAAGCCCCATCCAACCTGGCCTTCAACATTTCCAGTAAGAGGACATCCACAACTTCTCTGTGCAACCTGTTCCAGTGTCTCACCACACTCACAGTAAAGAACTTCTTCCTTAAACTACAAGGCAGTATATTTAGATTAGATATAAAACCATCACCTCTTGTCCTATCACAACAGGCCCTGTTAGAAAGACTCTAATCACTGTAGGCCCCCTTTAAGTATTGAAAGGCCCCAAGAAGATCTCCTTGGAGCCTTCTCTTCTCCATGCCGAACAACCCCAATTCTTTCAGCCTGTCCTCCTAGCAGAGGGGTTCTAGCCTTCTGATGATTTTTATGGCCCTCTTCTGGACCCGGTCCAATGGATCCATGTCTGTCTTGTGCTCAGGACTCTAGAGCTGGATAGAGCACTGTGGGGTGGGGTGAAGTGTTTGTGTGTCTCACCAGTGTGGAGTGGAGGGGCAGAATCACCTTGCTCCACCTGCTGACCATGCTGCTTTTTGATGCTGCACAGAATACACAAAGAAAAGGTTGAATGTATGTGAAAGCCATGAGTTCCCTGTAACCCATGTAACTATCTCTCTTAGAGTGCCAAGTTTGTTAGTATTGCCATACTGAATCTAAGCAAATAGTTCTCTTAAAAAAATATATTTCTCATAAGCATATCCGAACATTTGAGGTCCTGTTATTACTTCTTAATCAGAAATATATCGGAATATATTTGCCATTGCAAGAGAGTCATCCAGATTAAAAAGTGATAGTTTTGATAAGCAGTTTCCACAGAAAGTTGAATTTAATAGATTTGTTTTTCCCAACAAAAGAGGAAACATGTTTAAATGCTGCTAGAGAATAGAGGGTCCAAGTTATTTACGTGAAAGACTGTCCATTAAAAATGCACATAAACCTAAATGAGGAAAAATCTTTGTTTTCTGGTGTTTTCCACTTGTTATGAACTCAAAGGTTTTTTACTTCTTTTCTAAGAATGTTCTCAGATATTATCTTGGTTTTTAGAATGAGACATTCCAAAATAATCTGTGAGACTTGCAATAATTAGTGACAATAAAGCATAAAGGCCAATAGGATGCATACATTTCTTGCTTGTCATAATAGTCTCCATTACTTTTTCCCTACCGTTCTTAGCTTCCTAATAGCCATGTATTTAACTTGCCTAACATTTTCTTCTATGAAAGATTTTTCTGTTCCTCTTGAGTAGCTTTGAGGTTTCCATTATTAACAGCAGGCCTCTATAATTCAGTGGAGTGAGATGCTGAGGGCCAAAGGTGGACTGTGCTCTCTTCCCAGGAAGTTCTGCTGGGCTTGACTGAGGAGGGGGGCATATAAACATCTCATTACAGGTTAACAAGGTTATGTGGGTCAGCTCACCTACTGTAATTGTGCATGTGAAAGCTCTGAGCCAAGGGCAAACATAAAATAATATGATCTCTATCGTGGAAAGCTAACTTGATAAACATATAAAGCTGATACACACTGGTATGGATAAAATATACAGAGGCCAGCAATTTCATATGGACTACTGCAGACAGTTGACTCATTTAGCTGTGTAAAATCATTTCTCTGGTGTTGATTTTCAGACTTCTAACCTCCTTCCAGAAGGACTAAATGTAGAAAATCTCAGAGGATATTTTTTTTGCAGTGTGAATTAAATTGCCAAAGTAAATGCATTCTTAGGAATACTTAATAGGTCTTCTGTTGAAGGACAGCTCTGTTGATGAAGCAATCTGTCTAGATTGGCCTCCCACGTCTACCCCGACAGCCACGTCTCCCAGTGACTCTTGCACTTCTCCAGTTGTAGCTCTGGCCCAGTGAGACTTCTGCTGCTGCCAAAAGACATGAGTGGTTTCTTGTGTTTTCGTATTTAATTCTTAGCACTCAGACCCTCCAGATGCACGTGCCAGGTATTGTAGTTAGCATGTGGGAAGATGGTATTGTTTCAACTTTAAGATACAGAGTATGAGGGCTAAGAAACAATGTAATTGACTTTTAGATGGATTTTAAATACCAAATGTAGATTCTCAATAGCTATGTTGACATTTTAATTTAAATTATAAGTCAAAGAGCAAAAAGAAAAAAAAAATAGAGCAATTATTTATCACACAGAAAAGTAGTATGGCTTTCTGGTGGGGGGACAGATAAATAAATGCCTACAAACCTTTAGTCTGTAGCTATAATACTGAAAAAAATCATGTAATGAAAGTAGCATGACCAGAGGCAGGCAAGTGCACCCAGTAACATGTTGAGTTATTCCACTTCTAAGAGTTACAGTATTGTTAATGTGAAGCATTGCTGTTTCAAGTTCTAATCCAAGTCAGTGATTCATAAGACATATTGCACCCTTGATAACTGTAAAAAATATTGTCACTGCTAATTATTTTTGACATTACTGAGCATGAAGACTTCACTTTGTTCATCCCATGTAAGACAGAAACAAAAGCATTAAAATTTACACACTTCAATAAACAGGCCACCAAAAAAAGATGGGAAACTTCTTGTTTAGGCAGGAGGTTAAACAGTGGAGGCTGATTTGTATTACATGACACACAGAAGTAGAGGCTGGTGTAAAGTAGTTAATCCAAATTACCTTCTTATAGTTACTGGCTGGGATGAATAGCTATGTGCAACCTTTACCTAAGTCATCTTCGGAAACTTTTGTCTAGAGGGTGGCGAATATAACTCTAATTTGGGAACTCCAGGCCTGTTATCCTCTGTACCAGGCAGACTGTTAGGTGCTATAGGAGATGGCAATTCCTGATTGCATGTCATTCTTGATTCTTGCAAGTCTTGATAAACTTAAGCTACTTAGAAATTGACTTCTGAAAATTGAAATCCTTTACCACCTTTTGTAGTTCCTTCAGAATGACAAGAAACTTTGGGCTAAGGATGATCTGATTGATATAGTCTCAGTTTTTCAAAACAAAAATTTTGACAAATCCTTCACCTAAAGCATGTAAGACAATTAAGTGGTCATTACATAGGGAATGAATAATATGAGTAAGAAATGAAGTGAAAAATTTGCAACAGATATTGTGAGAAAATGGTGATTTTTTATTTTTTTTTTTACATTGGAGTAAGGTCATTGGCAGTGGGAAGGGCTCTGTGATAGGATATGTGTGTTCATAGATCACCTGGAAAAGTAGATATGCAGTGAGATGATAAGATCTGATGATGGTAAAATGTTTTTTAGGGTGGGCAGAATGAAAACTGAAACCAGAGTATTGCAGAAGGACATTAGTAAACAGCATAAATGGGCAATAAAATAGCAGATTAAATTTAGTGTAGAACTATATAAAGTAAGGAACACCAAGAGAAAGGACCCTGTCAGAGAGAAAGACTCTAACTGGTCACTGTCACTAGGAGGTGATACATAAAACGTGTGGTAAGAAGTGGTTCTTCTCACAATGATTTTTTTACCTGCTTAGCTTCCTGAAAGATGTTGGAGAAATATGAAAGTTTCTGTGGGCTCAAGGGAGTGACTGTACAAACATTTGGAATGAGAGACTTCTGTGGGTTGCTACATAGACAAACTGCAACATTGTCAGAAAATTTGAACCAAAACTGGTCAAAGGACAGAAAAGGAAGAAATAGTAGGTTATTGCAATACCTAGTTTGCATTGCTCTTACTCTTCCCTAGATACCTGCTTACAGCCACTGTCAGAGGCAGAATAGGCTACATAAATCCCTCAGTCTGATCCAGAAGAGCTGTTTTTTTAATATTATTTTGACTTTTGGGAGATACTTAAAATACTTCAATAGAATAATTCAAGACAGTTTTACCTTGTTCTGCCCCTTGGGGTCAGGATGAACAGTATATAAGACACTTGAAGTGTTGTAAGCTCCCATCGTTCCCATACTACCAGATATTTTCACAGATATAGCTAGTTGGAACAGAATTTCATATGTGAAATCTGCGCCATTTGAGATGCCTCAGTCTTGGAAAATACTTGCGGGCAGGTCTTTGTTCCAAACAGCACTATCATTACATGAGTGGACAGATGTGTTGTCTTGTTTATAAGCCTCTTCTGTTAAAATTCCATTTCTTTTCTCCTAATGACTTTCAGGGAAAAGAAAAAAAAAAAAGTCGTGGTGTCAATAGCTGGAATACCTGAAAATTAGGGAGAAAAAAAAAAAAAAAGAAAAGAAATATTAGTTGTTTGGGTTTTAAATAAGTATGGGATTCCCACTTAAGCTGCCTTTGTAAGAGGAGCTGTTTTCTATCTTAATTCTGGAGTATCTATTACACTTAATAAAGTAGAAGCAAGTATGTTTTTTTCTCCATTGTGCTTGCTTAAACTTGAAGTCTAGAATCGAGATTACCATTTCTACACCACTTTGAGTTGGCAAAGCAATCTGTAGTTCATTATTATTCAGGTCTAATGGGCATCTTTCAGATCAGTTGCACATTTTCACTCTTCATAAATTATTTCACAAGGAGAATGAGATCAAGTTTGAAACAGAATTTCTTATAACCACATTATAATTTATCAGTCTTATTGACATGCATTTTGCAGAACAATAGTATTGTACACAGCTTCTGTATGAGCAAATAGAATTACTGCTAACATCTTTTTTTAAAGTTCCTGTCGCACACTCTCCCCTCAGTCAAACACTGTTAGCTCACTAATCAATCTACTTGTCAAAAATGCTCTTCTTTGGCAGAAGAGACTGAGAAGTTTGACAAAGCACATTAAGTTGGTGATGTTGATTAATGCTTTTCAGTTAGTAGCATTTTGTTGAACACTATAAATTAAGAATTTAGATGACAGTTGGCTTTTCATAAATTATATACAAGAGAGTCTTATCATTGCAATGAAGCAATTTATTTTTCCTCTCTAAGATTTCTCATGACTCTGCTTCATGTGAGTTTCTATTTTTATTTATTTATTTATGTAATTCTGTTAAAATGTAAATGGCACAGTTTGAGATCTCTTTGGCAAAAAAACCCCAAACAAATGAACCAAACCAAAAAAGAAAAAAGAAAAAAGAAAAAAAGGCAAGAAATATTGATTCTTAAGGTTTCTGGATATTCCTGAATTCTACCACAGAACTGTAGGGAGAAAAATGAAATTCCAAGAGATATAATCCCTTTTGGTATTTTTGCACAGCCCATTGTCACCTTCCTTGATCAATTTGGAAATGTGAAGTGCTAACATACAGGGAATGGGCCACAGGATTAATTATTATGTGGGAGATTTTCTTGCCTTGACTGCATTCCTTTCGGTGTGGTCTTCATCATACTTGATAGAAACGTAGATGTAAAGAAGTTCTTTACCATAAGAGTGGTAGAACACTGGAACAGGTTGCCCAGGGAGGTAGTTGAGGCCCCATCCCTGGAGACATTTAAGTTGGGGCTTGACAAAGCTCTGAGCAACCTGCTCTAGTTGAGGATGTCCCTGCTCTCAGCACGGGGTTTGGACTAGATGACCTATAAAGGTCCCTTCCAACCCAGACATTTTGATGATTCTATGATTCTGTGGTATCACTCCTAACTAGTCGTTCATTTTGACAAATGGTAAGAGTTTTCTAAATCACTAGGTTTTAAGGTATTTTATTTGTAAGAGGAGAAAAAAATTACAGTCAGTTTCTAGGGCTTCCTTAGTTTTACTAAACCCACCCATATAATGGTGTTCCATCTGAGTACTAATGAAACCAGATACTGGTTTACTTCCAAATGGAGTAGTAGAGTTAAAATCACATCTGTAATAATGTCTAAAACTATTATGGTGATGAGACATTTCTCCAGTTGAATAAGTGTGGAGCATCCACTGTAAAATCACCACTGATGTATCAAGCAATATTTTTAATTTCAGATTTCAGGCTCCCAAAAACTTGTAGGTGATTTGGTATTTCTCATGAATAAATGATGCTGTTTGTCACTAACTTTGGTTTGTTTGTTTGGTTTTATAGTTTGGGATTTATATTCTTTTATGTAGAAATGAAAGATCATTCTTTGCTGTACCTGTTTTAGAAGTAAATTGAACATACTGTTGAGAATAATGTAGCCCTTTTACCCCATGCACTTTGTCATCCTAACATTTGGATTTGTTTTCATTCCCAGACTGTACTGTTTCTGGATTCCCCAAACAAAATCTCTCTTGTGGTAGCATGCTGACCTTCAGTTTGGCTGTAGGCACAAATATTAATAGAAGTAGAAGAAGTGGAGTCATTTTCTTTTCTTTCCCCCTCTCAAGCTATAGTTTTTCAACATCTTAACATTTGTAGAAATAAAAATAGACAGTACTTGAGGCTGAGGCTTCTCTGATTCTGCAGAGTTTAAAAAGCACATATGGGGATAGTGCAAGCATCCTTCTGCTCACTTACTATGTAAGTAAACAATGACACTGAAGATATTGATCAATTGAAAAACTACTTAAATCACTGATGTTCCTTTTGTGTCTGTCATCTAGGCTGCTAACTTTTTAAAAATGATTTCTTAGAGGAAATTAGCAGATAATATTTTCTTCATTCACATTGAGTATCTTAGAGTGATTGCTATGAAGCTAGATTAAGCCCTGCTTTTTAGAGGTAAAAATCTAATTTTGCCATTGGTTGAATTATCCCCTATTCCCTGGAATTCCTTAACACCGTTCAACTCTAAAGTGCAGGGTAAAATGAAAGGGAATTAAGAGCAAGTGATACATGTAATTAAGACCCCATTGTGATTATATCTCCCATTACAGAACTAAATTACTAACATAGTTGTCCAAGTCTGAAAATTAGCTTATTAAGCTTTCCATTTTTATTTTTTCACTTTAGCCTCAAACTTTGTTGTTGTTGTGGTGGTTTTTTTTTCTGGTTTGTTTGTTTTGGTGGTTTTGCTTTATTTTTTTTTCTAAATGACTTGTTATTTTCCCAATCTGTCCTAAGGGAAAACCATTCTTTATTTTTATAACCCGATAGCTACACTTTTCTGTAATTTCCTCTTTACAGCACTACCTATTATTCTAGTGAAGTAACCCTAGCAGGGTGCATTTCTGTAAAGGATTTTCTTTGATTTTATTACTTTTTTTTTTGATACCTTGCACTGAAGCGGGACACCATCCTAAAGGAACTAAATGGACTTGTGATGATACCAAGAATGTTATTAATATTTACACACACATAATTGGGAAAGTAGGCTCTCAAGGTGCTCTCAGCCCTGGCACGGTATTAGAAACTGTAAGATCTGTCTATGAGGCTGCTTTGTGGTGACAGCTGGAAAACTAACATTTATGCTATTACTCAGTTTGACACCTTGGGATCACTGGATTCCATATAACTACTCATAAATCAAGTGTTCTCTACTGGCTCTTCACATCAAAACATGTCATAAAGCTAGTTACATTTTATCCTTTTCCAACAGGTCCTTCACTGCAGTTTTTAAAGATCATTCGAAAGCAAAATGAACAGTGAAATAATACTGCACAAGAGTTCAGAGATTTGGGAGGAGGTAAGCAGTGTGTGCCAAAATGCCTGTTTTATTTGAAATAGAGTAAAAAAAAGAAATCTAGGTACAGAATGGGAAAGAAGACACTATCTGAGCTCTACTTGAGAAAGAAGTGGATATGACTAAAAAGCTTTGACCTGGGTATTGCAGAAGACCTGTCTCATTTTGAAAATGTTGACACTGGTACAATGTATGGAACAGCTCAGAGGAACAAAGTGGAGCATCTGAAAATCATCTATGACAAAGATAACCCTGAAAATAGTGGTTTTGAGTTTGAATTTGAGATGTTACACTTTTGAGCCACTGGCTTTTAACTCTTTATCCTTGTAGCAGTCCTCATGACATCCCTGAAGTAGACAGAATTTCTTTCATCTGAGAACAGCTCCTCATGCTGTCTATGTGATATTTAAGCAAAGCATTAATGTAGAAGTATTGGATATGCTCCTTTTGCAGCTTGGTAAACTTTGTCTTAGTGAACACACGGGCTCCTACTCTGACAGTTTATATCTATACATAAACATTTATGTCTAAACTTGGAAATTATAAAAAGAAGTCACAGAAGAACACAATTGCCACTAATTCTGAGGCATGTTAGTTAAAATATGCATTTCCGTTCCTGTCAGGTGATCTTTGCACACTTGTATATACCTAATAACCCAGCAGCTATCCCTGCAGAACTTAATTTATAATATCGTTGATTATTTCTTAATCTGTTATGTACTTTCTCTGTAGGTGCAGACTCAATAATAGAAATCAATGCATTTAATTAGTACTCCAAAAATATGTATCAACCGAGTTTATTTTACATAAAAATAAAAGCATACATTTAAAACCAATGCTGTGAAAGTATACATTTTGCTGAGAGAGTATAAATATAATTCCTTGTCTTGACAAATTCTTTTTGTGTAAAGTTTTTTTCTTCTCGTTTAAACTGAATTTTCAGGTAATTCAGGAACAGGCTAAAAATATATGATCACTAATTAAATTCATTGTTCAAAAGTTGATGCATATTAAGACATCTTATGATGCAGTATTCTTAAGTATCTTAAGTTCCTTTTTATGTCTTTAAATATGGGAAGAAATAATTTTCCCATAGTTTAAAATTATCCATGGTAATAGAAGATAGCCTGTAGATTTAAGAAAATTTTAGCTATAACACCCATTATCTTTTTTTCGTTCTTAAAATATTTACTCTCCTAGAAATATTTAATATCATTTATTTCATAGTGACAAAGTTGTAAGCTCTGAAGATGTCAGTTTTGAGTCCTTCTTTTGCATGATGATTGAACTACACCCGTGACAATGTGCCAGTACAGATTACTGACTAAAAATGTGTCTCATATTGGTTTCCCAAGTGAATCGCATGAAAAAGTGACCTTCGAGGTCAATGGAGGGTGAAGGGGGAAATGACTCCAAGAAACAGCCAAGAGCCTGCCTCAGGGAACAGAACCCAGAGGGTGCCACAGTCTTTAAATTACCAAGAGATCAATCCAGATACTTTAAATAGTTTAATGAGGCCAAATGGGTTAGATAACAGAGCTCATTTTAGTATTACCAGTCCACTGTAACTACAGGTTTCCCCACAAAACCTTTATTGAATAGGAAAAGGCCAATAGGTATATTATAATTCTCTGAAGAAATTATAGTAATAGGAGAAGGAGAAAGATTAATCAGGAATTATTATAGCTGTTAAACCGAGTTCTCTCTTCTGAATGCATACAAAATAGATATTTCCATATTCTCAATGGTCTTTTAAGTTCTTATCAAATATTAATGTCATAATAAAGCTATAACTATGATTTAAAAAATTATGGAGTCTTTCCTCTTCATCCTTCCATCTCACCTGAAGGTATGTGGAGTTGGATTCATATATTTCATGTATCATCTCTGCCACATAGTCTCTGATAATTCAAGCTCTTCTGCACATGTTAAAAATATGGTTATTAATGACAGACCATTCCTAATTCCTGCAGGTTCTGATTTAATTTAGGCTAATTTTGTTTGCAAACACCTGTAACTGCAACACTTTATTAAACACGCTCATGTTAAATCTTTACCCATCTGTGCAAATCTGCTCATCTATCTGGATTATTTGTACACCTCCTTTTTCCTCTGTCATGGAGCAACATGCTGTAAGAATTTTTATGTTATACATTTGGGAATTTGAGGTATGGAGAGTATATGGAATGTACCAAAATTACACGGAAATACTATGTTGGAGGAGGGTATACAATTTTTTTTCAAGTTTGTTTCCCCTGTTTATGCCCTTCTTTGTTGCACCTATTCCATCTCCCTTTCCCCTCCCCACTTTGCTATGTGTTTATCTATCTGTAGAATCAGAAGTAGTACATTTTAGAGCATTTTTCTAAAGGTTTTTCTTGAAGAAACCTTGTAGAGGAGACAGTAGCTTGCACAAGAAGGGTCTCAAATTTGTTACTGGGTAATTGTAAATTATATAATGTCCTGTATGATTGTGTAGATGTGGAATGGGTGTTGTGTGTTACTTTCTGAACTGAGAAGCACTTAGATAAGTGGCTGGGATGGAGTATAAAAGCAGAATAGCACATTATTTACTATATGTATATGAGAAAGGCACAGAGTTTTATCCATTGTCAAGCAATTACTGCTCTTACTATGTTATGCAAATCTGTGTGAAAATAATTAATACTTTTAAAGAAGCTATCTACTTATTTTTATTATAGAATTTCACTATGATAAGAGAAAAGATGTTTCAGACTAGGATAGATTTAGCAGACTAGGATAGATTTAGATGTCAGCCTGAATGTGCATCTTAGTATATGGTTGTAACAGCAGCTGCAAACACTTTCCTCATCACATTCCCCAGTTTATTTCCTTTTTTTTTTTTTTTTTTTCTTTTTTTTTTTTTTTTTTTTTTTTTTTTTTTTTTTTTTTTTTTTTTTTTTTTGTGGATGAATGGATTGGTTTTGTTTGGTAATGTTTTAAGGTTTTGGTAGTGGTGGGGGGATGGGGGTGAGGGGTGAGGGCTGCAGAGTTGTCTTCCGTGAGAAGCTGCTAGAAGCTTCCCCTGTGCCCAAAGGAACCAATGTCAACCAGCTCCAAGATGGACCCACCACTGAGCAAAGTGTCCAAGTTGTGTCTACTTTGCTCTACTTTGACCAAGCTGTGTCTACTTTGCTCATGACGCCAGCTGGTAAGTGGTCCTGTCCTTATCTCGACACACGGGCTTTCATTGTATTTTTCTCCCATGGTCCATTTTAGGAGAAGAAGTGATAGAGCATCTTAGTGGGCACATGGTATCCAGCCATGGTCAACTCTCTGCAATGGGAATGTCCCTTTTTGCCTTTCCCCCATTTAGCTGGAAAATGCATTATCCAGATGGTGATATGCATCCTTATCTTCCCACTTGCTGGGAGAGACAGAAGCTTTCTGGCTCTGTGTTTACGGTTCCTGTGTGAAGCCATTGAGCTCTTGGCACAGTATTTCCTCTTTGAACTTGACATTTCCTTGTCCTCCAGGGAAATGCTATTGGGCTGACCCGGTTCAGCCAATGTACCTGACTGCTGGCTCAGTGCATCCCACGCAGTCTTTTACATCATTATTTGGTGAACTGTTAATTCCCCTTGCACTACTGGGTCTACTGCAGGATTCTTGCATTGATTTATAAAGCCTTCAGTTTGTTAGGCCATGTTATCTCCCTGATGAATCTCTTTCCAGTGTAGCATTGATTATCTGACAGTTGGTATTTCAAGATTTCTCAAAAGAAAGTTTTACTCTTTGGAAACTTTTCTCAAAGCAAACTGGATGAAGTTTTGCTTTAGCCCCTCACATACCCACTACAAACCAAATTTCTTCCACAACAGTAAATCTGGAGAAGTGTTTCACTGTTTTGTCAGAAGTAACACCTCAGATAAAGCTAGAGTTGCATATAAAGGTGACATGCTAAAAATTGATAACATTATCTTAATTTTTTATGTGAACTTACATAATTTGTTAAAGTAAATGTGTTTATTTTGTTCTTCTTACTTTTTGTTTGTCCTTCCTTGCAAAGAATGTTTAGGAATTAGGAAATAGGTTTTTCAGAAATACAAATAGTCAGACTGAAATATCCATTAAAAACCTTTTCAAACTGTCATGTGGTCTAGACTCAGGCATGTGGAGTTTGACATGGAAAATACCTTCAGTGTTGACTTGATGACGGCCAAAGCTGTTCATTGTGAACAAATCTTCAAGTAATAATGACTATAGAAATAGACATCCAGAGCACATCTGTGTAAGCAGAAACAGGGAGTGATGAGGGTCTATTGAGGAATCATCATAATTATAATATGTTGTGAAGGTGACAACAGGGCAACAGCACATAGAATCAGTTTTTCTGTGAATTTTAAGTCCTTACTGACCACATCAAGGAATAATATTTTTTTCAACACTGTATTTGCAATTGGATATGGTGAAGGAGTGTCATTGTAAAATACTAGTGGGCCATAATTCAGGATGAAAAGTTTATAAATTCAGATGCAAAGCTCAATTCTATTATGTGGAAAGAAAAAATCTTGAGTTTTTTGTTGCTGCAGTTTAGCCTTTATTGGAATTTCATTGTATGAGTGATATTGTACAGCTTTTACCAGCTGCAGACATTTTGGTTATTTACAGAAATTTAAATAATGGGAAAGAATCCCCTGTTGTGAATTAGGATGCTGTTCTGAGATGACAATATTGAACTGGAAGTTTATAATTTCTGTTGGCTAGGAACTCTTTTGAGTGTAATTCAAAATCTGCATTTTCCACAAATAACTAAAAGGAGCCACAGATAGACATAAACAGACTCATAAAATATATCTGGGTTGGAAGGGACCTTTGAAGATCATCTTGTCCAGTGCCCCCTGACAAGGGCAGGGACATCTTCAATGAGACCAGGTTGTTCAAACCCTGTTCTTCCTGATCTTAAATCATTCCACTGATGGGGTATCCACAACTTCTCTGGGCAACCTGAGAAACTGTAGATGAAGAGACACAAAAAATAGTTTCATGTGGTTATTACAAGTGCCAGCTTTTGTATTCTAGCAGAAATTCTGGCATGGGTAAAACTCTTTCTGGTCATTTAGAATCACCTTTACAAAGGAAAATCAGATTATTCTTGGTATTCTTGATGTTAGATAAAAAAATCTATTTAAATATATAGTGAGAATCATGAAATTCCTTCTTCACTGCATGTTAACTTTAACACCAAGATAAGGAGAACGCCTTGGATAAGAATTTTGCAAATGAAGTTCTTTCATCTGGCTCTTGTTATTCATTTCCCTATTATTTTTCACTGATTAAAAATTTTTTGTCTATCTTAGAGGATAAGATTAAAGTAAGAATCTATTTTTCCAGACATTTCTAAAACATACAACACCCCCCCGATGTCAAAGTATTTTGTTTGAGTTATGAATTTTGCATACCTACATGCTCTTTTATTGTTTCCTGACTTTCTTTGTTTTTAAAGCCTTTTCTCTTTTTCATTTATTAGTCTTTATCTGCAGGTATATTAAAAATATGTAGTGCATGCACAAAAGTGCACATTCCTATATGCCATGGATGCTTCAAAGTGGTGCTGGGAAAATAAGCTCCAACCTAGCAATTGCCATTTCCTCCAAGATAACAACCTCCAGTTTCCATGTTATGATAAAACCAGGACAGCTCACACTTATTCTCCATGTGCATGCTCTTACCTTTGTCATGTCAGTACTATCTTCTTTGAAATTAATTTAATCATAGCAAAAAGGCAGCCAAATTAAATAATTTTAGAATATTAGAGAGAGAGAGATGATATGAGGCTTCATGGTGAGATACTTATCATTATAGAGATCCATCATTATGCCTGCTGTTATAATGTATTTTAAGAGTATAATCCTATTTCTTTTACAAGACACTTACTACATATTTATATCAAACTTACGTGTTATTGTCTTTCTTATGTATAGGCAAATATAAGAAATTTTACTGAGTTCTTATGGGATCTCTACCTGAGCCTGTGCTATCAACCTGATTTTATTTCTTGTGCCAGTGTGTTTTAATTTTACAGCTCAAAGAAAACCTTCTGTGTCTCAGCAGCAGTGTTAGAGAACTTGAGCCACTATGTATGTGTAAAAATGGAGCTGAATTTTCTAAGTGTACCTTTAAGTAGAAGTGCATTTATGTTCTTGAAATACACTACTGAAGTCCTCTGAATGTTCCTGATTCTGGATGTTGTGTTCTTCGTGTTCTTTGCATTCTCAGGGAAGTTTGAGACTCGTAAAAGACATAATGGTGAAAGGAAGAAATAGGAGACCTAATGAGCAGGTAATCATGAGCACAGCATTTTGAGATGATTCCAGAGGTGAGCTGTGAAAGGAAGGTTTATTCAGGAGAATAAAATCCAGGGTATATATCTAATGTCTGCAAACCAAGTTATTTTAAAATATGCTAAATATTTTAAGTAAATTTGAGTTATGTATCTTGCTTTTGCTTACTAAAATGTAGTAAACATGAAGACTTTATCTCAGAAGCTGAAAGCTAAGACTTCTCAGATTCTTTTTTCTTTTACTCAGAGACAGATACACCAATATACAGGAAAACATGTTATTCACGTTAAAGATACTAATTTGTGATCTTTTTTTCTTCAATCTGAATGGAGCTGATATTAAAATATTTGCCGTCATAAACATCAGCACAGCCATATGGTGAAAGGGAATTCTTGACCAACAGCACTACCCAGTCTGGCACAGTCTGAAGAAATAGTGCTTGCTAATGGACTAATTCTGCAGAGGCAGCAAAGAGCACAAAGCACTTCTTGTTTCTGTGAGCTCAACAATATAAAGCAAGAAAAGCTTACTTGGTTTAAATAACACTGCAGTGGGTTAATTAAAAATAGATATGTAATATCCAGAAAATTCTTTCCATCTCATTCTCCCCTAAATTCAAAATAATGTTGCATTTATAAATTTCTTTATATAAATATGTTGATTAAATGGATTCATGCCGCTCCTGGGAGTTAATTGATATGAATAAGGAGTTAAGAAAAATGATGTGTTAATGGTGAAGAATTTCAACAATCATTTCAGTGCTGATCTCTGCTTAGAGTTCTGTGAATGTTGAAGAATATAAAGGGAGACTTCAGGTGCTTCTGGTTTTGTTACCTCACTCAAAACTGAGTTTTAAAAAATAAGATGAAAAAGGCATTTCAGAAAGTTGTGACCATGATACCTCTTGAATATAGAAATCCAAGAGGAATGACGTTCTTCTTCTTCCCTCCATAATCTTCGCTAAGTTTTATAATTTCTGATAAACTCTAATTCTGACCTTTGGGATATCTATTCACTGTCACTTGGTTCCTGAGCCTGCAGAGCTGCAAGCAAGCCTGTTCAGATTTCTACTCAAGAATGACATTTGGCCCAATGTATTCAAACTTTTCTACAGAAATTAGATGCAGGACTCTACACTAGGTTGTCATACCCCTAGGAAAAGAATCTATGATATGCTACAATTATTGGTAAAACACCACTTGGAGATGCTTAAGAATTAATGTCATTGGTTCTTAATGGAAAAGGATACAAAAATATCCTGGAAAAAATACTACTAGGGCAAAATATTATGAATTATATGTGCATTACTTATAAAACACATGTATAAAAGATGGTCTTCACAGTAGGAGAACAGCTTAACATAGAAGCAGCTTTTTCATATGCTAAAATCAGATAGCCCTATTGGCTGGCAAGGGTATTTGGTAGACCAGCATCCCTACAATAACTTCTCTCCAGAATTATTCTTAGCCTCCAAGGGTGATAGCTGCTTTTCATACCTGTTTCGCAGCCTGTTTCTCCCAAAGAAGGACAAAAATGTATGGTTTTAATGCAGCAGTCTGAACCTGACTATTTTATGGCAATCTGGAGTGTTTGCTCCATCTGAGAAAGGTGTGAGCTGAATATTATTTGTCTTTTTGCATTGCACTCAATTCACTACTTGAAAGACAGGAGCTGGCAGTCTGATTCTTTCCTACCATATTATGATTATTTTCCTCAGACTGAAATCAAGCTGCCAGTTCTAGAGAGACTCTTCTCACAGCAGGTAATGCCAATAAAAGAAGTACTGAGAAGTGACTGGAATAGCAGGTATGCCAGATAAGCCACATCATCATTGGAGGGTTGATGCTTTTCAGCTTTTGTCGCACTCTCCTTTATCTGACCTCTGATGTCAGAGGATGTGGCTGGCGTCTCTGCCTCACTAATCATCTCTGACATGTGGCTGGCACTGGCAAATTTACTCAAAAGGATGTGCCTGCTGTGTTCTAGATTGGCCTTCACTCATGGGAGGGGAATGAATGCTGTATATTTCGAATCAGGGATCTAAAAATGCAATGAGTGCATCATGTGCTGTTCTGCTTTCTAATTCTGTTTCACATAGGAGCCCTTTCTTTTTCAGATCAATAAGCTGTCCACTCAAAGTACTACTGTAAGTCATAAATACTTCAGCTCACTCTTGCAAATGATGTTTTTTCCTTTGTCCAGATATTTTTTAACAGAAACCAGCATCATTCTGAAGTGTCCTAAAGTTTAAGAAAAAAAAAAATTGCTTCCTACAAAAACATTTGCATTTGGAGTGCTGAGATGAAATATGGAACCCTTTGAAATCAATATCTTTCCTATAAATTTTAATAGAGAAAGGGATTTGTCACTAAACTTTCTTCCTTCAACTACTTTTCTGATGAGTTGTATCATTTTGAACGGCATATCTAAAGAGAGGACAAAGGCAAAGGATTTATATACATGTTTCTTCATGTTTGTGGTGACATAATTCCATTCAGCTAAAGTTCAGAGTGATTTTTATGAATCATCTAGTGAATTTAGTCAAAAGTGTCTCTGTGTTTGTGCCCTGGGGGAGAAGCTTTTAATAAGCTTTAATAAATCAGTAATCATGTGCATGCATCTTCACTCTTGCCTGCTGAGACTAAATAGAGCTTGCTTATCTCCCTTTCTGCTAGTGTATCACAACAAGGATTTGAAGTGTTGAGGAAGTTTCTTCATTCTGCATGATATAATCACTGAATTCCTTGATTAGTGTCTTCATTTTATCAATGAAATGATAAAATTAGATTTATTTTTTAATTTTCCATTAAAGAAATCGTGAGGATAAAAGGTGAAATGTTTCAGTAATGATAGTAGTCAACTCCAGGTTGAGTGTGAAATGCAGAAATATTTGCTTTAACAACGTGTTTAAATGTTTTGAATATTTTGTTAATGTACATTCATTTCCAAAAGTGCAAACATACACTGGCAGATGTTTAGTCTTTCTATGCCCAGTTATAAGCTTGGTAGGAAGTTTATACACAGAAACCTGCTCAGCAGCTGCTTTGTTACAGAAGTAAGGGACACTTGTGTTGCTCACTATTGCCTCAGAAGCTTAATTGACCACCATTTTTTTTTTTTTTTAATCTGGCTACTTGGTTTGAAAAAGAGTCAGCTGATTTGGAATCTTTTCATAGTGCAGACTTTTTAAAGTGTACATCCTCCTTTACAACTAAAATTATGCAGGCTGAATCATTGGCACTGCTCATCTTAGAACAGCAGAAGTTACTAGTGCCACCTGCAGTTTTGATTAAAAGAGAAAGAGGTGTTTACTGATTTGCATGATCTCAAAGAAGGATTTAATGGGGATAAGTTTAACTGTCAATATTGCATTTTGGTATTCCCCCTTTCCAAATAAAACACAAATGAGATGTGCATCTGTTGACTAGAATACAGAAGCTGGGATTTTTTTTTTTCACAGGTTTTAGATAAAATTACCTAAAATAATCACATTAATATGAAGACTGATGGCTGGAGATTCAACATAACTGTGTTTCATTGTCACTTCTAATGTGTCATAATGAACTATGGTGGCTTCTTGTTCCCTTTTGATGCACGTGATTGTTAAGATTTTGAGTTAAATGGATCCATGGTAGGCTGTCTGTTGAGTGTACCTCACCATCTTTTTCATCGGATAATTGCAGGAGAAAAAGTTCATGTAGGTGTTATGCAGAGATATTCTAGCTCATTGCTAACAAACTGTCTAGAATCTTGGGGAAAAGCCATGCTTGTTCACTGCCCTTCCTGAGCTGTATCTCCCTGCAGAAGAGTGATGCTGTTTCCAGCACAGAGCACTGTACTATGGAGAAATGCACTTCATGTTTTTGAGTCTGAATCAGTCTGAATTTCTAGATTGTTGAGTAGCTGAATAACTTGCTGCTACTGAATTTTTTTAACCCCCACCTTACACTGAAATCAAGGCATTTTTCACAAAACTAGATGTTATCTAGAGAAATCAATCTAAGGGGCATCTTATATCACATCTGGCCTCTCATTACTTTTGAGGCTCAATAACTAGCTGGTTAGAGGGTTCTCCACTGACTTAGACACTTTCTATACTGAATTTTTCCCAAACCCTTAAGATATTGGAGAATGAATGAGTCTTTCTCAGCCTCTCTTTTTGAAGCTGTTCTATATTAATAATCATAGGCTAAAACCCACAAAAAATTATTGCAGAGCTTTATATTTTAAAGATTGATTTGGGCAATACAAATTATTTATTTATACATGTGAAGTAAGATCAGTGGGAATTCTCTCTGAAGAAATGCCCAGTAGTTTTCTTGCTGTGGGACTCTCCTGGGACATAAAGAAGCTGAGATCAAGTGCTCTTTTCCATCAGGCAGGAAGTGAGCACTCAGGTGATCATCTCCAAGGTGAGTGTTCTGTTGTCTTGTTCATGGATGTGACTCTTCTGGTGTAATATTAATAATTTTTATTTTATTTTGGTTGTGGAGCAGGGAGAGGAAGTATGAGTGGACTGCTCAAGCAAGGATCAAATACTTCCAGACATTTCTTTCTTAGCTAACACAGTAGTTCCCTGCCAGCTCACTAGCATCTGTGATGCCTGTGTTTCTATGGGGGGAGACAAGCCTAACTTCAGGCTGTGAATTTTGGCTGATGATAGAGATTTTTTTGTGGATCTGGTTTTTGGAATTTAGAGGAAAACAGCACTTTCCTGGTTTAGGACTGTTGTGACAATAAGTACATGAAAACTTCTGTGGAATTCAGATATTAATGTAGTTACACATATATAAATTAAGTAAGAGTGAGTCACCAACTCTGAATCCTGTATGATTGTTATTTACCTTTATGAATTCATGCTAACCAGCTAGAGAAGTGTCCAAAACACTAATTTGCCAAAAGGGAATCATACGTCTCTGAATCAAATAGATTCTTCAGCCAGTGTAGGTGGGGATTTTTAGAAGGGAACATTAATGATAACTCATTAAGATAGAAGGAAGTACAAGTATTTTGTGCTGTTAAAAGATAAAAGTGACTGTGATAGTCCTAACACAAAATTCATGGCAAAGGTAAATTGTTACAACTTTATGTGACCATTTCTGTTAACTTCAGGTAATGTATCTTAATGAATTTAATATTTTCCCCTCAATTTGAGATACCATGACCTGTTTCTTAAATTTCTTTTCTTCTAAACCATGTTATTAATAAAATCTGTTTCCCTTCTTGTACAGCTAATTCTATAGACTTCAGTTAGGTCAGTTTCTATGAATCAGACAAAAAACTTTGTATCATTTCTGTTGCTTAGATACTAAGATAAAAATATTGTCCTATTGCCACAGATGTATTTCTTCATAAGAAATGGATATATTTTCTTTTTATTAATGGTACAGAACAGATTTCAGGGGGGAAATCGAGTTTGAAAGTGAGGGGAAAAGCAGAGAGGAAGGAATAGAACAAAAAGGATGCTCATAATTTTAGATAATGGGGTCCTAATGCTGATTTCACTTATATCCTTATTACAATAATATGGCATTATCAGTTTTAATAAAATAGCTTATTATTTACCTTGCACTGTGTGTACATGTGTGTGAGTTTGTGTGGGAGGCTCTCATCCTAGCATGGTTTGACATTGTCTGTTTAATCTCTGCCTCCCAGTGATTGCCTCATCCTGTCATCCTAAGAGTCCCTGAATCAATGTGCCCCAGATAAATTAAGAAATTCCCCATATCAGTGTTTTTTTGAACATTGAGTGTATCATAATCAGATTGCACACAGTAATTTTAGTTGTCATTCAGGTATTTCTTTATTAAAAAAATATCTGGTTTAATGCATTCAAGGACTCCAGAATTAACATTGTTTATAAGAAGTAAAATTCTATCATGCCACCTCATCACTGACACAATGAAGTTACATTTGTCGCTGTTCCATGAAATGCTCCTGTTCCCATTAAGAAAAGAAAATACTGCAAGGTAGCTGAAAGAAAGTGTAATTCTTTATGGACTGTTGTTTGTTTACCTCGTTTATTTTTGTAATTTATGAAGCAAGTTTTGACATTAACAGTTTTTTCTTTGAAGACATGGAAATGCACTTTGTTAAAATCATTGTACCCATAGTATACTCCAGTATGCTGCTCATTTAAGTACCTGTGATGGTAAAACTTTCATGCTTTCCCCAAAGTGTTTAAAAGTGAATAGAAACTGTAACCATTAAAATGGTTAAAGAAAAGTCACTGGCAATAAATGATATGTAGTCACTGTCTAATTAAACTGGGGAGCATGAGGCCTAATAGTCCTAGACTAATTTGTATTAGAGGACAAAAAGGTGTAGGTAATAGGTGGTACATGAAATCTTGCTAATAACTGTAAAATGTCTGTTATGTTTGAATGCTATAAAGACATTATTTGTGCTATTTTTTTCCATCTTTTGCAACTTTTAGAGACTGATGTGTTATATAAAAAACTGTTTACCCTCTTCTTCATGTATCTAGATAATGATCAGAGCGAATTTCACCTCATTAGATGAGAAATTTTCCATCTTTCCTCTTCATACAGACTCCTCTCTTCAGTATTTTTTTTTTCTGAGGATAGGGAAAAATCATAGGAGGTCTTCTGAGAAAATTGGATAGAGAAATGAGAATTATCTATCAAAAGAAATGTTAACCTGAGAAGAGAGAAGAGAACCAGCAGAGAACAGCTTTGTAGCCAAAATCCAGGAGCATATCTAGATGAAAGCAGCTGACAGATAAAGATTAATGAAGGACAGTGTCTGGGATTAAAATAGTTCATTTGAGACTTGAAAAAAAAATTTAAGGGTCAAATCAAAAATCATATCCAAGAAAGTAAAAAGAATTGTCTACAAAGAATTGTGATCAGTTTAAAGAAGTAGAAATTAATATTTGTTTTAAAAGGCATTGAAGCATATTAGATTCCTGGAATCTACATAATATCCATTTTAAGGATTTCACCTATAAAGAAGAACAAATTTGATGTAGTTATTTGTTAAAAGAAAGCAGGTGCTGTTTATTAAATATGATTTATTGCTCTAGACCATCTTGAATGAGTTTACTGCATATTTACTCACAGGTGCAAATTGTATATGTGGACTCATTTTTGAGCTAAACAGACCAATTTTGCTCATTTCAGTTTCAAATGCCATCTCAGAAGAAAATGAAGGTCTGAAATTCTTAGCTTTTAGTGTATTATAGTGGAATTTCCCTGAACAAAGTATACACAGAATAATAGCAACAACCTGTATATTGTAGAGCTCAATGGAGTAGACATGAACAATAATCATGATTTTCATAAACGATAAAACACTAGAACAGCCTCTCAGAAACTGCTTTAACATTTAATATAGGAAACTTAATATGAACAAATGGTAAGTATGTGAATGTGAGCGTATGTGCTCACACACTCAACACCATGCAGTTAAAATATGCTCATGTATGCCTTAAGAATTTATTAAACCCAGATCTTTTACGTCAGACTCACTAATGAATAGTAATATAATACAAACAATTTTCTTCCTTCCTGTCTTCCTCTATTTCTGATAATTTTTATGTCTTTGATTTTGCTCTGTAGGAGAATGAATAATGTTTAGGGGATGGATCTTATCCAGTGGCTTAGATTGTGGTCCAATGACAATGTTATTTCACAATTTAATTTTAAATTTTTTCCTTTTTCTTTTTACTTTTAGGCATACCGTTCAACTCTGAGCTGGTGTCTAGGACCTAGAGCTTTTCTTTTAAATAGCAGAGATTTTTGCTGAATTAGAGCTCTATCTCGCTCAGTTGTTTTCTGTACAGTTTCAATATAATTTTTAAAAGATGTTCCTTGGCTTAGGGGCCCTTGGTCACAAGTCAGTTGTGCTTTTAAAGAGCTGATGTGTGCTAGACCAGATTTCACTGGTCAGAGAAAACCCACAGAAGATCCTACCATATGCTCGATCACTCACAATTCTCCTCTTCTGCCACAGAGTCTCTTTGGCCAGGCTCCTTTATGTGTGCTTAGCTCATCTCCTCCCATGTGTCAATCAACTTCAATGAGTTATCCATGACTCTGTATACTTATTTATATTTAATGTGGCAAAACAGACCATATACTGGCTAGATTGCTGGGACAGTGACACTGTCTGGCCTTAGGTGGTACATATAAGTCCATCAGTATGCTGGTGTAAACTGCTTCTTTGCAAGCACCACGCAGCAGGATGTCTTTATGAAAGATCAGAAATGGGCTGTATTAGCACTGTCTTCCCTCCACTGATCTTGCTGCCCTCAAGTCCCCTTTCAACCCCTTTCTCAAACAATTGGAAAGACAAGATCCATTGCTGGTAGGGTGCCCATTCAAGAATGGATAGCATAATAAAAAATTGCATTTATAGACTTGGAATCTTTTCTGAATTAAAATGACCTAAGTAAATGAAAGGCTGAAGGCAAAATTGTCACTGCATGTGAGCTTTTGAAAAAATGTCAGTGCTTCTGGTAATACAATACTTCTCGTTGAGAGAAGGTGCTATATGGTCCAAGTGAATTCCTTGAACAGCAGGCTAATGGCTGTCTAGTGCTCTTTCTGGATCCATTCACAAATTGTATGGTGGACCTATGGAATGAAAATATACATAAAAATTTGGGGAAGGGTATGTGTGAATATGTTTTTTGCTGAAAACATTTATTTGAAAAACATCTGAATTCAACTTGAAGAAATATGTCAGAATTTAGCATTCTTACTCCTTCCTTCTTCCCTCTTTTTCTCTGTTACAGAAATGTAAAACTACAGGGAGTGGTAGCATAGTAAGGCTAAAATGTTACAACAGTGTTTTCCCTTGGACTACTTCTATCTTCAAGTTGCAGAAAAGCTGTGGAAATCTAGGCAGCGTGGGGAGGAGTGGCTGGAGACCTGCCAGGCAGAGAAGGTCCTGGGGGTGTTGATTGACAGCCAGCTGAACATGAGACAGCAGTGTGCCCAGGTGACAGCATCCTGGACTGTATCAGGAGTAATGTAGATAGCAGGTGCAGGCTGGTGATCAAAGCTGTAATCAGCTTTGGTGAGGCCACACCTCAAATACTGTGTCCAGCTTTGGGCCTCTCTCTACAAGAAGGACACTGAGGTTCTGGAGAGGGTACAGAGGCAGACTACCAAGCTAGTAAAGGGTTTGGAGCATGTCTCTTATGAGGAAAGGCTGAAGGATTTGGGGCTGTTTAGCCTTGAGAAAAGAAGGCTGAGGGGAGACCTTATTGCTCTGTACAACTACCTGAAGGGAAGTTGTAGCAAGGCAAGAGTTGATCTGTTCTCCCTAGTGACAAGCGATAGAACAAGAGGAATGGCCTGAAGTTGAACCAGGGGAGGTTCAGGTTGAATTTTAGGAAGAATTTCTTCATTGAAAGGCTTGTCAAGCATTGGAATAGCCAGTCCAGGGAGGTAGTGGAGTCACCATCTTTAGCAGTGTTTAAGAGCCAGGTAGATGTTGTGCTTAAGGACATGGTTTAGTGGTTTTGACAGGGCTATGAATAAGGTTGGACTTGATTAGCTTGAAGGTCTCTTCCAGCTGAAACTATCCTATGATTCTATGATTTCTTTTACTGCACTTCTTCAAATATCAAATATCCTGACATCCGAGAAGTGGAAAAATTTCTGTGTGTATGTCTTGGTGTTGTTTGGACTATGATGATGTTCTTCCTTACTTGCTTTGAGTTACATTCACAACAGAGCAGTGAGATAAGCAGTCTTAATTTCCACTGATTTACACTGAAATTGTGATAAGCCAGTTCTTTCCAGCATAAGTCACAATTCTGTTTTCAGGAAAGATTCCAAATTTAATTTGAATGTAATGATAGTATATCTACTTAGAAACTTTTTAACTGATCTCAACATGATGAAATAAATACAGATTTTTATACTGATAGTAAAAATGATATTAAGGAACACACTTTTTGAGAACATACTGCTGTCTTCAGGACACAAAGTAAAAGTTTTCACCATTGGGCTTTGTGGATTATACTGTCCTCAGTAGCAGTTGAATCTATTGGTATTAAATCATGCAAACAGGAGAAAGCTTTTATTCCTTAAAGGAAATAGAAAACTATTGAATAAATAGCAAAGTGATTCCTCAGCTGAATTCAAAATATTGAGCTTATGTAAAAAATTATCACGTTAAAAAAAATCTTTAATGCTGCAGAAAAGATTTTGTACAAAACCATTCTGCATTGTACTGAATCATCAATAGAAATGATTTTGTTGTTTTCAGGAGATGGTAAATGTTATGGATAATAATAATTTATGTAAAATATGTAATACTGCTATGCCAGTATGACAAAAGAAGAGAAAGGAATAAATTTTAATAAGACTGTGATTCAGGAGGGAATTCATCTACAAAGAACTGCAAGAAAAAAAACACAAAACAAATCAAAAAAGCCAAAACCAAACCAAAACAAGACAAACTTCTTTCCCTTTCAGTAGTCAGTCTGTGTAGACAGCGTTGCTCATTTGTATGGATTATTTTTGTTATAATCACCTATTTTATGCTACAGTTTAGATAAGTCTCTTTGGGAATTTAGTATAAACAGGAACAAAAGGGAATGTGCCTGGAATGAAGACACGTATTAGTTTCATAGATGGCAGAATTTCTTTGGCAGTATTAAAGTTCAGCTGGATAGCTCTTAGCTCTACCTTGGCACTTTCCTGGCAGTGTCCCTTTTACTGTAGGGCTTTCCAAGCCTCACATCAAGCAGTGATCCAGAGGCCCTGAACCCCTGCCTGGAAGAAGGGTACCTGGTGAGACCCAAATTAGGTGATTTTGTTAATTTTCCTTTGCCTATGTTTCATTGCAAGTTTGGATACAGTCTTTATTTTTATTTTCTGGTGAAAAAAAACCTGCAGTTTTATATTTAGTCAATAAATGGAGTGAACGAAAGAAGATATTACAGTTTTATGAACCCAACTATGATCTCAGCAAGGAAAGACTAATAGTTACTTGTAATAAACAGTACACAATACTACCACATCAATATCAACACTGAACTACAGGTGGCAAGAGGTTGACTGGGGCAAGAGATTCTCCAATGTCCAATATTAAAAAAAAAAAGGTGAATAAGAGCCTGATAGATCCCTGAGTTACTAATTTTAGAAATGGATAAAACTGTAGGCCAGAAATACTTTACACAAGCTGTCTTTTTTGCTTCATATTTACTGAGTGATTTTTTTTTTTTCTGTTTCTAAAAGATATCAGCCTGTATTTTGGGGATTCTGAGCTTATCTGTACTTAGAGTATAGAGTACTGTAAGACTATAGAGTACAAGAGTGCTAAGGAATTATTTAATCAAGGTATATTTAATGCTGTCTCTGAGTTTATACATTTTTGAAAGTATATATACACACATTTCTTACTATCTTCATCTATACATTAATAAGCAGATTCCATGCTGATTAACTTCTCTGAGCTATCAACTTTCTTACACCAAGCATATATATTTGACAGATAGCTGTTGGGGAAATTACAGCCGGTGTTATAGGACATTGCAGTTGTGTGAACAAATGGTAACGTCTTTTTTTTTTTTTTTTTTCCAAGCTAAACAATAGGAAAAAAATAGTTAGGTTAAAGTAATTCTTAGAATTTATTTCACGTAGGGTAAATCAAATTTTTTAAGTCAAATGAAAAAAATTTATTTGACTAGGTAAGAAGATTTTGAACTTAAAACTAGTTTTTTCATAATGGAAACATTGCCAAAATGCTTTTTTAAAAATAAAGACTTTTTTTTCTTTAAGTACTACTGAAGTCTCCTCAGTTGAACAGTGAACACCACTGCCTAGTTTGTTTTAGATCTGAAAAATGTTTCAGTCAGTCTCAACTGGGGGGAGCAAGGATTTTTGAGTGAATAATTTCCCATTGAGGTTAATGAAGAATATACTTAGCTTTAAGACTGCAAAGTTCATTCTATCTGACACTCTTAGTTTACCATTTAATTGTGCTTCAGCCAGCCCATAGGAATTGCTGATAGTTACACAGACTGTCTTGGAAAGATGTGTGACTGGTAAAGTAGTGTCCTACAACTTTTATCATGTTTAGAAAACTTTTGCATACTAATCTTATTTTTTAATAAACTGAATCTAATTTACTTGCTGAAAGTGGAGAAGACTTACATTAATCTTTTTTTTTTAACCAAAACTATCTAATGGCACTTCCCAACAGAATAGTGGCTATTTACATCATCAGTGTGTTACGGTATGAAGGAAGGGGGAAAATGAAAGAAATCAGAAGCAGTTTTATATCACTAGAGCAGAAAAAAAAAATCTTGTAATAGGTCTGTAAAGACAATTCCCATTATTATTGTCATGATGACAAAATAGTCAAGTTGATATTAATGTATTGCTGATTTAATGCATGTGTGTCTGCATTTCAGAATTGCATCACTTTTTTCCTCTAATGTTTTCATCAAGAAATACAATATTATTTCTTATTCCTCTGCTATCAGCCTACTGAATGCCTAAAAAGCATCAAGGTCTAGCTTCAGCGAAGCACCATCAGCATATTTGCTTCAAGCATGCAAAGTCAATGATTGACTCTATTCTGGACTTGCTTAAGACTATGCAGAAGCATAAAAATTTTACTTAAACAGAGCTTACTTACGTTGATTATTAGGTGCAGCTCTAATCTACCCAGAGAACTGGAGAAAACATTAGTCATATTTATAAACAGTCTTTAAATAATTGTTTGGGGGATATTTTTGTTATGTTTTTGGAAAAATACTACAATTAGAAAAGATGCACTAAGTGCAGATTTCACAAAGCACTGGCAAATTCAACTTGCTGTAGATTTCTTAGTTGTGTGTTAGTCTCTGACTATCTTTGAGATAAAGAAAATTCATTTTTAGCTGCTATAATAACTGTTAGAAATACTGCTGACAAAAATTGCTTTGTTATCCATGGGCTGTGCAGAGTGTTTGCTTGAGACACTGAAGGGATGTGAGGATCCATTATTTTTGTCACTAAGTCCAACCTTAGCTACCTGAAAAATTTAAGGTCAAGAAAGATGTTCATCATCTTTTCTCATTAAAGACTCCATTCAAAGTGATTTGATACTAAAATTGGGGCAGGATTTCTTTTCTGGTGCAGGTTCCTGTTCATCAGGGAGATGCAGGCAATCATTTTCACAAAAGCTAATCTAGAGCTGGTGTTTTTCTTGGTTTATGGGCAGAATGAGCTTAAAGAAGCATATGTCATATATCATATTTATATAGTATAAAAAGTGTCTGTGGATTGATTGTGATACCTTTTTACCTATTGAAACAATAATATGCATAAAATTTATAATTTTACAAGGACTACCTACTACTCATGAGAAACAACTTGGACTCCACCTTTTCTATTTTACAACATCTTTTAGCATGCTGTAAAGTGTTTATATGTTGCACTGTGCTTATATGCTTTAGCATTCATTTTAAATACTCTTCATATAAATTGAATTAAATTAATAGGAGGCAAGGCCAAAATCTTGGCCCACATTCTGGCTTAAGCAACTTCCTTTTAGTCATAGAACTTCAAATGAATGGTTATTATGCTACTAGATAGAGTATCATTGAATTCATAACTGCTGCTTCATTTGTCTGCAAATTAATTTTGTTTTGCTTTCAGTGATACTTATATTAGAGGAGTTTCAGAATATGCAGAAGAGAAAGGACATAAAAAAAAAAAAGAAGAACTTTTAGTAACTGGTGTGTCCTAGGGTGATGTTNGAGGGAACTGTAATTCCTTTTCCCAACCTACAGATTAATAAATATCTTAGAAATCTGTAAGACTTAAATTTGAAAATTAAATTAATTTAAAGTTAAGTTAATAATTTTGACATTTACTATGACTTTCACCTCAGTGATTAGTACTTCTTTCATTTCTCTTTTGATGCAGTTATTTCTGTCTGTACAAATGACAGGGAGATTAACTTTTCTGGTAGTGGCTATGTCTACCTCAACACATCTGACAGGAGAAACAGATCAGCTGATCTAAGTAGCTGGTGCTGAGGCCTCTACCACCATCATAGTTACTGTTCTGGGGGTTTATTTTGACGTAGATTTAATCTGTTTTCCTTATTCAAATGTCCTCACCACACATGCAGTTTGAAATCATCTGAAGCAACAGAGGTCTCTGTTGGGATTACCATTGTTGGGATCATGAAAAGTGTTTTAACAACTTTAGCTTTAGCACTTTAGTTTTGCAATTAGAAATGGAGCAAGACAGAAATTTTACACAGAAGATATTTGACCTGAACAATTTATTTTCCCATGCAGAAATGAAGTCATATGGAAAGAAAAGAAAGGAGGATATAATTTCTGGATACATTATGACTGATTATGCCACAAATTAGGTATTTTGTATCAAAACCTAAATAAATGCAGGGCATATGGTTCTCATAATCATAATACAAATAAGAATTATTCAAGGAGTCAGTTATGGGCAGGACTGAATTATCTATTCATATTCTGCAAGTGACAGATAATCAACTTAAAATTATCATTTTTAAACCAAATGGTTAGTGGGTATCCATCTAAAAAGCTATTTTTATAGTACTTGAATTAGATTAAGTTTCATTACAGGAAATTAAACTATGATAAATAACATCTCATCTAAATACATAGGTCACATCTTGTTCAAGATATGCCTATAATTGAAATTTCTGATGCAAATCATGGGTTTGTAATATAGAAGTACAGAACTTTTTAATAGGAACATAGGGAGAATTCAATTCCTGCATGCTCTGGTTGCAGAAGAGTCTGCATATACGGCCATGTCCTCCTAACAGCTAATAAAAAATGTGTGTTAAATATGAGTATCTGTAATCTATAATTTACAAAATACATAAAAACAGATATAGACATTAGCACTGGATTTTGTTGCTACAGACAGTTGTCATTTTTGCCAATGGATGAAACTGCAGAGAGAGTATGAGACCTTAAGTGTTCTTTTTTTAACTTACTGTATACCAGTTTGCATCATTTTTAAAGACTCCATTTTAAAAGGTGATAGGTGTTTCTAGTTCTGTGTGCATAAGCACTTGGACATGGTACTGCTGTAATCCATGAGAGGGAGAAACCTATTTCCAGAATTTATGCACATATACTACCTGGGTGTGCTTAGCATTAATGACACTTATCATTTACCAGAATGACAGTAGATTTTGCAATGCTATACGAGAGATTTGTGCAAGCACAGATGGTGGCAAAATGTAGGCCAGTATGAAGAAGTAGTTCTAAAAGGATTAAGTTGGCAATGGTGAATGCCCTTGGTAACACTATATATTTTTGAAAATTTTAGAGCCTTTATTTCTAATGACACACTAAGGATTCAGTTACTGTTTTCCAGCTTCCAGATTTATTTTGAATACATTTTTAAAGGGTATTCAACCTTAAATTTTATTATGTGGGCACAGATTTATGCCCATTAAATACTTGGCTGTGTAATTTTGGCTTCTCTGAATCTGGTTTATTTGCTGAATGTGTTTGAATATGATCCTCGTTGTTTTTAGCATATTCCTGCCTCACTGGGGGCATGTGCAAGCAGCCACGTGTTTCAAAGGATGCAGTTTGTAGGAAGGGAACAGGTATTTCGGCCTGAAGCAAAGAATACTAGATGAGAAGGTGTGGATAATATACAGTCTGTGTTGTGGTAAGTGAGAAATAACCTGCTATTGGTAGCATTTATTGGGAGGAATTTAGAAACTAGCTGGGATAAATCTTCCCCTAATCTTCCCTTTCTCTATCTTCCTGATAGAGAGCTTAGGAAGAATTAGAAGTCTCAGAAAAGATGTAAGAGGATGGACAATACATCTCAGCAAGTATATGTCTATATTGTATATTCTAGCAAGACAAACTTACATGGTACTTCATATAGATATGACCCATGCCCTGATCAGGTATAAGGTTTATCTGCTTGTATTCCAAGCCAGCTGAAAGTTCAGCTTCGGTACTGGATTAAATTGACTGTTCCTTCCCAGCTGGAGCTAGCTATGATATGTCTTCAGGCACCAGTTTTATTAGCAGCTATTTGGGGATAGAAAACTATGAGTGAAGAATGTTTTTTTTTCTTAGAGACAGCAATAAAGAAAAGCTTGATTATTTCCAGTTCTTAAACTGTGATCATAAAATTATTTTGTACATTTTACTAATATTGTGCATGTTGGTTTCACTGATGGGCAGACTTCATTGTCTAACCTTGATGTAGTCATATGAGAAAAATTAGTATGGCTCCTGACAAGATTTTAAAGATCTAGAGAAAGAGGAAATATAGGCAAGCACATAATTTCCTTGTTTATTTAAGCAAGCAGTGTTGTTTCTGTGGGATGGTTTCATCTGGAATGACTCTGATAAGGATGCAAAGCTGCTATGTCAGTTTTCATTAGCACAATGTAAAATTTTCAAGTGCTTATTTCACACTGCCAGACAGGCAGTGAGGCTTCCAGCTTATATATTTGGCTGTGCTACTGGTCTTCTGTATGAAATGCAACAAGTGGCTTGGTGTCCCTTTCTCTCTCCCAGCAAAATGAAGAAACTACTACCCAATATCACTTGAGGGTGCTTAGAGGTCAATTTTTTTAGTGGTTTTGAACTAGAAGATATAATAAAAGTAGGGATACAGAAAAGTCTAGTTACAGTAAAGCTGTCAAGCAGCAGTCTTTGTGGTTATCATTTTAACTATATTAGTCCAGGAATCTGGGAAAGTTCCTTGTGCCTAGAAATGATATGAGGCCACCTGGCAGCAGCTCATGAGTTTTGACTTGCTTATGCTGACAGGTTCCCAGTTGTCTGACAAAATAAAGGGGCTTTTCGGTAAAATGTGAGATTTACTTTTCCCACTGAAATGGTAGGCAGCAGCCATACTGCAGGTATCAGGAACTGGCTGCAGAAAAGCCCACATGTGGAGTGCCCTCCTGGCAGCCTGTGAACTGCATTTGTATGTATTGACATGATAAAAGATGCATTTCCTCACAGGCTGCTATTGCTGCTTAGGTGGAGAAGAGCTATGAGGGGTTCCTGTCCCTACCTTCTGTTTCGTAGGAAATTACCACAAAAAATGTTTCATGGGAGGGCCACCAGTCTCACTCTTAATGAGTACACCTTCATTTTGGCTCCAGGAGCAAACAGATTATTGATTTGAGACTGGCAGAAACAAGACAAAACTAAACAAAATATCTGTGTGAGAGAGTCTTTTCTTCCTCCAAAATGTTCTAAGAGCGAAGATGGGATTTACTTTCCAGATAGACACTTGGTATTGATTGTGAATCTAAAACTGTAAATCAAACAAGAAAAACACAAATAAGGAAATTAAAATACACAGATATTCAATAATAAACTGAACTAAAAAAACTCAAACCTCTTCATATCTTATGCCAGAATTTTACAACTACTAAATTCACAAGTAGTTGTATTGTATCTCTGTAACTGCCTTAACAGTTCTATATGTAATCCTGTACATGATTTCACAATTAGAAAGTTATGGAGTGACCTAAAAAGAAAAATATATTTTTTATCACCATTGTAACTTAAAACATAACTTAAAGAATGTTGTTGTGAAACATTCATGACTATCTTCTTTTCTCAGTCATGGATGAAATTGGGCAAGATGATGCAAGATGCTGGAACAGGTTGGTGGAGGAATTTCTGTCTCTGATTATGCTGCATGGTCCTGAACACGAAATCAAAACCCGCTCTTCTGATATGTTGAATAATTTTTTGTCCTTTAATCCCTTTTAATGTCCTTTGAATTCAGAGTGCAGACAACACATGACTGCAGTGCTAGCATACATGCAAGATTTGATCTCTTAGGAGAAAGACAGTCTTACGGTGTGGCTGTGACCTTAAGCACAAGGCGGGGGGGGGAGTTATCTTTTAATTATAAAAGAACTCTATGACTGCTTTATAATATTTTGTCACATTGATTTTTCAGAAAAAAAAAAAAGCAGGTTTTTACAAGGTAGTGTATTTTTAATAGGACAGTTTTCATTCAAATTTTATGCTCAGAAAGATTACAGAAATATATAATTTCAGAGTTTGGGGTTGTTTTTTTTAGTTAAAATGTTTCATCTTGATGAAGCTACTGTCCAAGGAATTTTAGTTTAGAATTCAAAGATTATAAAGTTTGAATAAAAGATGATCCCATTTTTTCCTATGGACTTGTTCACTGGTTGAATTGCATTCCATGATACATTGTCTCTTACTTGATTGAGCATCTTGCTTATTTTGGAGATCTGTTCTGTATAGGAAAAATAGCCTGTTGTTAAACACTGCACGAATTTTAATGTTGTTCTGCATGCTGCTAAGCAGTTCAGTAAGACAAAATGAAAACACAAGGCGTTCACAAACAATTTTAAGAGATTGGCATGTTTTGCCTCAGAACAGAAATCCAAACCAAAATATCTTAATCTCTGTTATCCTTTCTTTCACATTATTTTTATTTCTTGTATAATTATTCTAGCCCTTTCCTTTCTGTGTTAACCGCCAATCTATCTTAAAATAAATATTCCTCTTTTGAACTGCATAACACAACAGGAAATTCCCTCCCCCCAGCTCTAAAATGGAACTTTCGAAAAGTCTGATTTTACCCTTCAACCAGACAAACAAGGAAAGATCAAAGAAGTCTTTCTGTCACCTTCAGGTACACTACTTTTATAATTATAAAACATTCTCTGAGTAGGTGCTGATAAAGTTTTGCTGAATATCTGTTAACATTTCTTTAGTGCTGCAGTAAAATCTACAGAGTTAAACCATAGAAGTGAGATAAAAGTGAAATTCAGTACTTTGGAAAATGTGATTTTTGTTTGTACCAACTGGTTAATAAATAATGTCATTATTTTAGCAGCCTGCAAGAACTTGTATGTTCAAGAACAATTTGGAGCGAGTGATATGACATTCATACAACACCTTCCAATAGTAAGAAAAACTCTTCTGTTCTGTTAGAGACATTTTGATAAGATTTGAAATGTAAAATGAAATGACTTTATAAAACATATCTGTGAAGCTTTGCTAAAATGAAATATATGAAGTCTCAAAATCTGTCTGATTTTTATAATTGTGATAATAGGAAATTCTCCATTCAAAAAAGTGATAACACTTCTTCATACTTATGGCTGTTTTCAGAATAGGAAAAGCAGTTCTAAGGTTTTTAATAAATTACCATTTCTCTCTATACTGACCAGTTTTTACAGGCATGTACTTCAACTAGAAATGCATTAAATGTTTATTTAGTGTATGGTGGATTTACCAATCACAGGACCATTTAGTATATCATTAAAGCAGCAACAACTAATTCATTCAAATAAGTTCACCTGAGATTTGTAGATTTAACTCTAACATAAGATAAAAGTACAAAAAGATAAATTAATACAATAACTTTTTTTTTTTTTCCTATAATGACAAATAAAGTAACAGATAAAATATATTATTTACAAAATAACAGTGCTAGACATTGAGGTTATAAAAGAAGACCCTTTTGAAAATACTGATGAAAGCCATCAGTGAATTACAAAAAAACCCTCTCATAGTTCCGGCATCAGTTGCATAAAAGAAAAAAAAAAGGACTTTTATGAAATGTACAGGAAGAGAAGGATGAGCAATTTATTTATTTCCCATAATACTAGCAAGATAAGATACTAGGCAGAGATACTGAAGATGGCATCTTTGACAGACCATGCCAGTGTTTCCCTCTTTGGTCTTTGCATCTTCATTCAGCAAGCAGCACTTTCTGAATAACAAACAACAGTGAAGACTATTGAGCTCCACCATTAGTTTTATTAAAGAATCTTTGAAGTCTTGAAAAAAAAAAAGGTATTGAAGAAGGCAAGGAATAATGCCATCTCGTATATATGCTTCAGAATCTCCTTCAAAGCAGAGAAAGCAAGAAGGTAGAATGTAAACATTTCTTTTCACTATCTAAATTATGTGTGTTTTCACAGGTTTGCTGGGATAGAAAGTAGAGACTCTATAAAGAAAAGCAAATATAAAAGTGACTTGATCGCAGCAACAAGATTTAAATTTTTTCTGATCATCATGATCTGTAAAAATTTGTGGAATAAATTTATGTATGTTTAAGCCCAGGAAAAAACTGCCGGAGTCAGTTCAAATCAAAGATGAGATCTATACTAAAGCTCTATTATCTGACTGAAACAGGATTTTATCTAGGTGAGCTGTTGCTGCTGTGTCTACATTCAGTATTGCCTGTGATAAGGAGTGGCCTAAATTGCCAATATTTTTGGAAATATTTGTTGGAATTAGATAATTTGAAAGATAAATCTGTTTCAAAAGTTCTTTCAGCACTTATAACTATGAAGTAACAATTAGCTCTTCTTTTCCTTTTCCTTGAACTACAAACCATTACTTGTTCTCCTTTCTGATTATATGAGCCTTGTAGGATAGAAAGTGAACAACTTAATTTCCTATCTCTCTGAACCTTGATCTCCTCAGTACCTTTTCTTCTTGTATTCTGCCTTTTCTGAGCAGAGTGGGTCACATGAAACATAAGAGACAGGATAAAAAAAGGTTATCCTTCTTGGTAGGGGTACAGATTGTCATCTGATCACTGAATTTCAGAAGATTTTAAGTCATGAGCTTGTGGGAATGTAATAGTGTCAAGAACACCCCATGAATATGGAACAAACTTGGTCACAGAGGTGGGGAGAAGTAAACTCAGTGATGAAGGGTTTGCTTTTTTTTTTTTTTCCTCCAGAATGGAAAAAGCTGTATGGTTGTGCTGATCACAGTGGCCAGGAAGGCAGTGGGGAAGGTCTGAAGGAGAGGAAGGAGCTCTGGTTTCAGCAGCCTGATATTGAAGATATGGTTTCTTGGTCAGATCATATTTTATTCAGATAGGACAATTCGTGTCTAGATGACAAAGCAGATGCATTGTTGTAGAAATTAATTAGTACTTTTTGGCAATTTTTCTTAGAAATAAAACATGCAAGAGGAAAGAGTAGGACCAGGGAGGGGTTTTATGGGGAGTCAAAGAACAAAGTGGGGAGAGAGACAGAATGTAAAAGGCTGTGAGGACCATTTTCCAAAAAGTCTGTAGATTAATGTTTTGAGAAAAGAAGATTGGAGAACATGGAGCCATACACACAAATGACTGAAGAATTTTTCATCAAGTATTTTCATACACATATGTGTGACCTGACAATAAGCTTTCTGATATCAGTGGTAAAAATTCCATTGATTTTTATGATCAACAATCATTCATTACCCGTATGGGCACACATTGGATTTTATACCTTTAACTGCATGGGTCCTGAACAATCGAGCTATGCTTGTCAGGTATTTTCTGTTTTCTATTCATGAACCAGAATAAATGACAGAGACATTTATACACAGTCCCAAAAAGCAGGCATGCTGGCAATTCCTTACTTGGACAACAATGATAAATGCTCTCTACTTCATATGAGATCTGGAAATCATTTGCCTTTAAGCCATCAAATCTAAGGGTATTAATTATGTATTACATCTCATGAACCTTCTAAATTTAGATAGCCTTGCAGGGACTGGTGTGATTTATTAATATACTGACAAATAATTAGCTGAGGAACGTATCATGTATATTTCATCTGTAGCCTGAAACTTCAACCTCTGCCACTTGGGAACAAGAAAAATCTAAGGGTCTGTCTATCATTAGTTATTTGCTAGTTATTGAAGACCCACATCTTTGTCATTTTGTATAGCTAAAATACAACATAAAACACTGATGTTGTTCAAAAGTGATGTTTCAGCACCCCTAAACTGATGGCATAGTGATGTTATATAAGAGTGAGGGGTACTTCTGAATCAATGCAATTAAAGGCTGTTAATGAATGGAAGGCTCTAATAAGTACCTGGTTATGGTTCTTGGCAACTAATGCACTTGAACCAACCCTACAGCTGGTTAAACTGCTGTTAGGGGAACAAAGGAAGCTGTTTTCAGTAATATAGCCTAAAGCCTTGTGACTGTTTTTACTGTAACAGCTATTAAAAGGGTTTTAACTCAACTTCATTAGCAAATAGATTGTTTTGAGCAAAGATTAGGGGGGACAGAAATTGGAGACAAGATTGCCAAAGTAATTTCTGTAGTATAGAAGGAATCCTGGAGTAGAAATGCTTAGCTGGTCTGCCTTATTTGAGGCAGCAGCATCTACAGAACTTCGTGTGTAGTATCGCATAAACAATCTTTTAAATTCCTGTGTTAGAAGAGCACAAAGAGCACCAAGAGCACAAAGTTGATCATCACAAATCAGGAAATCATTGGTTTTGTGCAGAAATGTGTGTTCTGTTAATGTTGTAACACCTTCCTTTCTTCTTATAATGCATATTTCTCGTAATAGATTGTTCTTCCTACAACCTGTAGTATATGTGTCTGTCTTGTCTCACTCAGTCCTGTCCCTTTCCTCTTACCAGCTGCCCTGTTCACCGTTTCACTTCTAGTTGCTTCCATTAGACGAAGCTGCACTGAAATCCATCACCAATTTATAGCATAATGGGTCTCTCTGTGAGAATGCAGCTTCTTGATATCTAGGACCTGTAAGCACATGAAACATGCTCAGTACAGCCAGGAGCTTCACAGAATTGTAGAATTGTTTAGTTTGGAAAAAAAACTTTGAGATCATGGAGTCCAACTATTAGCATAACACTGCCCAGTCCACCATTAAACTATGTCCATAAGCATAAACCACATCTGCACATCTTTTGCTTCATCGTAGCTCTCTGCCAAGCTCTTGATAGTGCCTCTGCAGCACATACGTAGACTGAGGCTTTTTGAGCTCATAACTTGAGCTTGAAGTATTAACTGCATCTCAGGGGTGTATTTACTTTAAACTGTGTATTTATAAAAAAAACAGATCTCTTGGCAGGCTCATGCAGATTCATGAAAGAATGACAACATAACCTTGGAAAAAAGCCAAATGTCTAGGGACCGGTATGAAATATTGCTCTAAGTGGTTAGAAAAATGGCAGAGGGCAGGAGAAAGATTTTCACAGGCAGTTATTCTCCTTTCATTGCTCAATAAGTAATCACACTCTTCAATTTAAAACTTCAGTTCTAATGCTCTCAGTGTTTGTTGGTCACCTGCCTATACTGCCATTCTCTATGCCCCCTGTTTACTACAGTTTATTGCAGCAGTTCTGAATCCAGATGCAAGATTTTGAAATGCTGTTTTGTATTTGTATTGAAACAAAATAATTAGCACCCCCTTGCTGCAAAGTGCTGTAAGTAAAGCAAAAGTTGTGTCTTCACTCTGTCAGCTGTTATTGCCCAGCCATTATCAGTCAGTATTCAGACCTTCCCAGAGGGATAGATGGGAAAAATGGAAAGTTGATTGGTTGTTTTCAAACCAAAGTCACAAGGCCCCGATGAACTTCCTCAAAGAAAATATTTCAGAAACAAAGCTCCAAATACTTTAACCACTGGAAATTTTATCCTGGATGTGGTTAATGGTGATGAGTAGCAGAAATTACTTCCTAAAGAACAGCAAAAACTGTTGTAGCAGAAGTTCTGAAGATTTTAGCTGTAAAGAGACATCACCTTTCTGTAAAACAGATGGGTATAAGTTTGGCGTAAGATAGTAATTTATCTTGTCTTTTCTTAGAAGAGAAGCAAATTTGAAGCCTTAAGTCCTCAATTTCATTTTGCTATTGATTCATTTTTCCTGTCTATTCACTAGCTCTTATGTAAAAAAAAAAAAAATCAAAACAAACAAAACAACAACCAAACAAACAGAAAATAAACAAAAAATTTAGATTGATGTGGTAAATAAATTCCAATAGAATGTGCAAATTGTGTGACTTCCTTATGAGGATGACTAGTATTCAATAACTTACTAATGAAGAGGTATTAATAAAATTTTATTATACAGAAAGGACAATGGAAGTTGCATAACCTCTGATATAGCAGCACAGGCAAAAGCAGTATGTGTTTAGTGTTAACTGTACTAATAGGATCAGTGTTAGCCCAGAGAACCTGTCAGCACTTTATAACCTTTTTGTTTCTAATGACTCTTTTGGAAACAAACCCATGTATGCTACAAATACGGTCCTACGTAGTAAGGCACATTTGATGAAATACAAAGTCCTGATCTGCTGTGTCTCTTTTACTGGTGGATGCTGTGCTGAGTGGACACTGTGCAATGTCCACTTAAGAACCATGTGTGAATGTTGTGTGTCTGTGTGTATATGTGTTGCTTATATCTGACAAAGTCTCCAAAACTTTGTCTCCCAGCTAAAGGTGAATTGTTGCTATTTGCTCATTAGGAATGTTGCTGCTTACTTGTCTGGAGTGGATCTTGCTGCCTCAGAGAGACAGAGAAGTTACACAAGCAGATTAAACCAGCTCATACTTATCACAACCTATGGGGAAGCTTCCCCTCTCTTTTCAAAACAAATACTAACAAATTCCACTGTAAAGGGATGCAACCTTCATTCTCTTAAAAACTAAACTCAAGTCTTATTTTGCAAACCTTTGTTCCTCAAACTTCTAAACAGAGATATATCTGAAATTCTGTCATTTTCATGTGTCAGAGGCATCACTGTCTTACTCTGCAAGGATGGTTTACAATCATAAGTAATTCTGCCTCTGTTCTACTTTGCAGTAGATATAAAGCTACTAAAGCTTTCTATTACAAGCCTTTATTGCCAAGTTACTGTATCAGCTGGAGACAATTACAAAATAGCTTCCAATACATTTATGCAATCTTGATAGCAATGCATAATTTCTGCCATAACATGAGAGATTTTGCAGCTGCCTTCAGTTCAAATTTGTGCTTCACTCTTTAGCTGCAAATCAACACAGTCTGTGTTGCCTATTCTAAATTACCACTGGAATTTATTCTCTGCACTTTCTATATACCCAGTTTTTAACTAAGAGCTTCAGGCTAGGCTATACACTACCATCAATTACCACTTCCTAGAAAATACAACAATTGAACAACGGTTGCCAGAAATTAGGACACTGTTGTTCCCTGAGTATTTCAGGGAGCAACAGTATTACATAGTTAAACTATGCTTAATTCAGTTAACACATAGAATCAGAAAAAGATAGAGAAAGAATATAAAATTTATTTTAAAAGCAGTAATGACTTTTCCTTCTTCTGTGGGTCAAGCAGGGAAGCTTCAAGCGAGGGAAGAGGCATGGACATGTGGAAAGTTGTTCAGTTCTGGGAGGTGGTAGCAACTGTAGAAAATTTCTTTTGGATCTGTATTTCAACAGTTTGTGACTGCTTAATAGTCTAGAAATAATCTCTGATGGAGAATCCAGGAATACCTTATAGACCTTAGAAATCAACGAAGAAGAAAGCAGGCAAAGGAACATGGCAGTTCACCAGTTTTATGTCACTCTCTATTCAACAAATTACTAGATGAAAATGATGACTGAAGTCAATAAAGCAGGGAGAGCCTTGCATGAGGAAAGAACGGCATTAGGCAGTATTCTGTGGTGTGCTGGACGTGTGAGTTTAGACAGCGAATCTGCTTCTGAGATTTTTCCCTTTGTGACTCCATGCTATTGAGTAAGCATTTACCTGATTGCTTAGGCTTTTACATGCACATCTCCTGCAATCAGGCTGATTTACTTTTAATGCTTGAGATGATAGTTTTAGAGGAAAACTTATCAGCTGGTGTCTTAATTTCCAATACTTCCATGCCTCAGGACTTGACAAGTTTTATCTTGTTTTCTGCTATGATTTTGCCATTCCCTCCTGTCCTGTAAGCTACTGTCTCTTTTCCATTGCCTGAAACTTAAGATGGCACATTTTCTTTATCATTCTCTACTTATTTCTCATCATCTGTGTAGATATCAAGCTCCCTTCTGATCAGCCTCAGCCTCAGCCCTATCAACCAAGAGATAATTGTGTTTAACTACTATCTTTTCTCTCTGCTGCCTTTCACAGGACTTTGCCAGAAGCACTCCCACAGCTACTTCCTTTAAATTTCTTCTTGAATTTCCCTTTCCTATCATGTACCCATGAATTTTACAACATTGCTCCCTACTGCATTAATAATTACTGTCTCATTATATCCATGCAGTCCCCTGGCAGTCTGTATCCATCTGCCATATCCCATCTTACACCCAGCTTGTAAACTTATTTGTAAAGTTCTAGATAGGCACTATCTTGTTCTGTGTTTTTACAGTGTTACTTACAATGGGATCACAGCTTGTGATGGAAGCTGCAGGCAGTAATATAATAACAATTAGTACTGGACAGGTGTTATACTTCTGCAAAGAAGACTGAAGTTGAATAGGTAAAATGAAACATGCCATGGTGATTAAGAAGCAACAATTATGTTAAGTAAAGTTCTGATTGGAATGAACCCACGAGACTGAAGGGTGAATCTACATAGTGCAAGACTGGTATACCCATTGGAAAGAACAAAGTTGGACTCACCCTTTTTGTAGTTTGCTATAATGCAGACATTGTGATCATAATTGTCCTTATTAGGGATCTGTAGTGCTGAATATTGACTATATAATCCAGGTGGTAAGAATGAAAAAAAAAGGAAGTGCTTACAAAAATAACAACATTTTAAAAATTTCAAATCCTGAGGTTTTGTCTATTATATTCAGGGTTAGAGTAGAAATGGTAATAAAGAAAATTTTATTTTAAAACATTGAAGCATTTGGAGTTGTTTATTTGTAATAGTTTATTTCACACACTTGGAAGATTTTATTATTTTTTTTTTGTATTTCTGATTGTAGTGGCAGGGAAATAAGGCTTATAGTGCTGTCTAACAGTTTTCATTAAAAGTCTTGTCTTTCAGTTTCCTCTGATGATGTTAAAATTCAACCATCTTTCTGAAACTTCCCTCACTTACACCCTATAGTTGGATGAAATACTTAGAAATTTTTCATAAAATAATTGAACTGTGACTGAAAATGAAGATAGTAGAGATAAAAATACTATAGGTAAACTATGACCCCCCCTATGTTTTTGTATGAGAATAGTACAAAAGACAATGGTGAGATAAAGAAATAGCTTTCACCAGTTTGGTAGGAGAAGCAAGGGTGTTTCAGAGAGATAATTGCCCGCAAGGGCTCATTTGCTCTTTAACTGGTTGTGAAACCACAAGTGTTAAGAAAAAGACAGAATTAAGATAATCTGTTTGGCCTTTCAGTTCTATTGCATAGGGAAAAGAATGACAATGAAATTTTACTCCAAAGCCAACTTTGCAGAAGGGAAAATATCCATATTTCATAAGGCAAGAAGAGACAGTGCCTGCCTGCCTTTCTTCTCCTTTCTTACTGCCTTAGTGGGTTTACATGTCATTACAATCCCAATTGATGGTACATTACCTCTCTCTTTTTATGGTCCCATGAAAAAAAAGTTTAAAGGAAAGTGATGGAAAAGTTCTGTACTATGTACTGTGTTTTGAACTATGATTTTATTTTACTTCTTAAAATAATCCTCTTTTAAGTTAAAAGAACCACCATGACCTACTCTAACTTTTTGAAAGACATAAGGCTTTTCTGATTTAAAATATTTTTTAAATCTGATAAAAAAGAAATAAATCTGAAAGCTCAACTAGAATATATCTTTCTGAAAAGTATTTATTCTTCATTTTAAAGTTCTTAGCAATAGGAAATCTAATTTATCTACGATGTGTTTCCATGCTGTTAATAATACTATCTATAAGAAAAATGGGAATGTTAATTTGTTTTTGTACAAATGATGAAACTACACTATTTTATTTTATTTTATTGTGGATCAAATCAATGTGGCAAATTCCAGTAGGTCTACAGAACAATTTCTTTTCATAGTCATTTATTTTGGCTTGGATCCTTTAGATTGGTAGCCACAACCAAAGTAAAAGACCAGAAGCAACTTGTTTTGATGTCATGTTAACCAAAAAAATAAGATAGTTAAATCAATGCATCTAAACAATTTGCTGGAACAAGATAACTGTTTTTTACCAAGATGACTTTTCTTACCATTGTAAAAAAATTCAGATGACATTACTACTATTTTCAATGTGTTATCAATTCAGTATGTAATTAATACCTTTCAGTACCAGGAGTTTTAACCCTTCTTCAGAGTCACTGCTTACCAGCATTCTCCATTTTGTAGGTACTTCCCACATTAATGCTGAACTTTGTCATAATGCCATGCAAGGTTTGGGTTTAGCCACCTGAGTGTAAAATGAAGACCACTCTTTATTTGTTACTTTATCTCTTTTTTATTTGTTTCTGTGTCATTTACAAGTGTAGCCAGTAAGGATTTCATCGTGTTTTAGTTGCTAACAGCCTTATAAACAGAGTAGAATCAGGAATGGATCCCTGTGGGATCTCTAAGATGCACACCTGCTCACTGACGAGTCTTCATGCTACAATTAATTATTATACTTTGAGACTTGCTGGTTATTCAGAGCTGAAAGTGTGTAATGTGTACCATAGTAATTTTCTGGTTTCCTGGCTTCCTAGTAATATGTCATGCAATACCAAGTCAAACACATCACTGAATTCTAATTTCATTATGTTTAGCCAAATTTTTCATTTCATCAGCTATTACCAGGTTAGCTAGACAGGTTTCAAACTTTAATATTTTTATGTCCTCATTTTTCTAAGATTGAAAATGCAAGGAGTCTGCCTCAGATACAGGGAATTTCAATATATTCCTGTTGCAATTAGAAATTGGTTAGCTAGCCAAATATTGGTCTTTCATATAAAATTTCATGGTTAGAGCCTTAGGCATCTGATGTGCATCTAGCATCTTATTTTAACATGCAGAGGTACATAAGCAAATAAAACGAGATCACACTGCTTTAAAAATCTAAACTGCCATGTCATTAGATAAAAATTAGCTAGCTCATCATCCATTTCCACATACATGCTTTGTAAGAAGTTCTGTTCCAGAGAATGGGACCATTTTATCTGGACTGTCTTCTGTGTGTTAGAATTTCAGTACTGAAACTCACATATATGAAAATATTCAAGATAATGCCCTTGAGATCTATCCCTATGTATGAGCTAAGACTAGAGCAAACAGCAAATAGCACAGCTGCTTGAAACCTGAATCAGTTTTTAAGCTCACCTATGATAAGCCAAAATTATTAAAAATATTTTTCAAACTCTGGTCCCCACATTCCCTTGCATATCTTTGAAATCACAAATATTTTTTCCGGCTTACTTTCTGTGTCCATTTTACCACACAACAACTTTTTGACTTACAGACTATTTTATTATATCTCAATTTTCCATAACAGTCCCTTCTTTAATATGAAGGTTTGTCTTAGTAGAAATGTCAGTGCTCGGGATAATATTTTTACTCTCTCCTGTATTTCTTCCCATACAGATTGCACTATAAGACATATCTGTGATAGGATAATAATTTTCCTTCTCCTTCCCCATAACTGCAGATTTTATCATTTTTTTTTATTACCATCTTTCCTGATTTTTTCATCTGTTGTCTGGGGAAAAAAAAACCCAAAAACAAAGCCAAAACAAACAGAAATGTTGTTCTGCTATGAAATTTCTGATTTAAACTACCATTTGGATTTACCAATAGCATATCCAGAATCTAAAATAATCACCTTCTGTCTTTCACTGCCTGCAGCCACTTGGTGAGTAACTGCACCAAATAGGAGGGCTGAAAACTTTGAGTCAGTGGAAACTGAGTGACACGGGTATGGCTGGGTTTGGATGTTTTGGAGAAATCAGCAAGCTTTCTTGATCTAAGTTCCCAAGATGTAGTAAGGATTTTCTGATTTTTCTGAATTTAAGAAGTGACACGGTAAGCTGGTGAAATACATTGGCTTTATAACATGAGGATTTATATTATCTACTTCTGACATTCTATCTTTGACTGGAGATAATTGCTATCTACTGCTATATCCTAACAAAATTACTGAGGTCGCTTTCATGCTGACTAAACTTTCCACTCTTCTAAATAGAGTTGCTTGGAATATCAAAAAAGCAATATTCTCAGATAGTCTTAATTTATTTTCATAACAATTATTGCTAAGCCTTCTTAAGCTTATCAATAACTGTAAAATATGCTGCATGCTGGTTTTGATGTAGTTTTTTCTATTTCAGTCTATTGCCTCTAATGGTTTCAAATCATTTGACACTCACTATTGCCACAACATAAATTCTTTTACACTTGCAACTCTGACATTGTTAAATAAGGTGAGAAGATATTCATACGGCAGCAGCAGAAAGCTCCTTCAACATGAAGATATCTTCTAGAAAGATGAGAAGAAGCTACAAAGAATGGACTTACTTTGTTGATAGTGTTATACTGAAAAACTAGTTATGGTCAAAAAATTTCACACAACTTGTCTCTGGAACCAACAGGGCATTAATCTGGGGACTTATTTTAATGGTAACAGTTCAGACTTTTAGGGGAGCCATTTAATGCACATAGCCTCTGGTAATGTTTCCTAGAATGAATCATCTTCCTGTTCTGTGGAAACAGGTACTTTCTCTAAACTGGGTGCTATTGTCCCATGTCCTGGAATATTTTGAAGAGGAAGATTTAACTGCTACCAGTCAGAATTTTGAAAGGTTATCCAAGATTAAATCTTATATTTCCAAAGTTGCTATTTCATGTATATATTTGAATTTGCTTTTATCTTCATGATTTCTCATGTGATCATTGGTGAATCTGTGTGTTTTACTGTTGAGTGAGAATGACAGTTTAAGGATTGCTGTTCTTTGGAATAATCCTTGTTTAGTTCCATGTGTGAACTGCATTATAACTATGCAAGCTGAAGAGCTATATCATCTAATTAAGAAATATAGTCATCAAAGGAGAGACAGATACATATAGGAGAGATTAATTAGCAAGGAAAATTCCCAGGAAAATTACAAGTCAGCTGTGGTCTATTTTTATTGATCAAAATGTCTGAGTCAAGGAGTGGGGCTGCATAAGAGCTGAAAAAAAATAAAAAAATTGTTCTTTAACTCAGAATATACTTTTTATTTTGTGAATAGAATTATTTGTGCTTTAGAAATTAAGCATTTCATTGTACAAATTGGTGAACATAAGAAAGCAATGAGGAGGAAATTAACCTTATTTTCTCCCTTTGACTGACACAAAAGAGAGTAACAGCAGATTCACAGTCAGGAAAGTAATAATGATCCCTATTCTGAGTAGTCAAATAGAACGGAAACAAGATGTTAGTAGTTTTTATCTTTCTTGAATATTAACTGTCCACATAGCATTATTTTATTTGTGTTGTGAATGTATTGTTCATAGTTTTTAAAAGTCTAGGTACTTGTTCACATGACCTTGTCTACACATTGTGTTTGACTAATCATATGCAAGAATTAAGAGATGGGAGGTCTAATTGTATTAAAGGATAGTAACCACACTACTACTAGCAGGAGTTTTCAACGTAATTGATTCCCTGTTATTTGTCTTCTTACATCTTGGATCCCTCTTTATGAAGCTGCATGTCTCCAAGGCAAAGAATCCATGTGCTTGCATTCATCTCTGTCTTTGCTTAGTCAGTTGTTCTATCACCCAATGACCCCCATCCCTTGAGAAGGGGAATCAGGAAAAAGAAAAGAGACCTGTGGGTTGAAATGGAAATAGATTTAATAATGTTACAGTAAAACTGCCTAATATTAATATAAAATACACAAAGTTATAGTCAGCCAAAGTAGTGGTCACAAGCTGCACATTGCCAGCAGTGAATGCCAGATGTTATGCACTGCAAGCATTACGGCTCCAGCCAAAATGCAACAGTCATGGCAAACAGGAGAGGAAGGCCCAGGGGCAGAATGATGGATGAGACTCTCCAGGGATACAGACCATCAGGGAAGAGGCTGTCCCCAGCAATTTATAAGAAATATTCCATTTTATAAGAATCATGATTAAGATATGGAATACTTCTGTTGGTCAGCTTGGGTTAGCTGCCCTAGCTTTTGCTCTTCCTGGCTTTAGCATCTGGCTAACTCAAAACTGCTAAGGACTTTGATCGCTATGGAGACCTGGTTGGACACAAACAAAACCCAAGTGTCTTATCAACTTTGTTCTCACTGAATTGGGTGCTGCAGTCTTCTCATAAGTGCAGTTTTCCTTAATAGAAAATTGATTCTATGATTCTATTCCAGCAAAACCAGGACAATCCAAAAGCAACAACTCAAATGATATTTTATCTCACTGCCTAGACAACTAAAAAAATGGAGACTGTAAGTGCTTATCTTTGTAAATAGCAATAGAAACAAAAGGGAACATGACTTTGAAGTATTTTTTCCCTAAGTTATGGAAAGCATTATATAAATCCTTTATGCATTAAAGAAACATTTGTTTTATCCTTTAATGTATTTTTCCATGGAACATTAGAAAAATAAATACAAAACTCATATTAATGGAAAAGTGCTTATAAAGATCACTTTCTGAAAATATTAATACCCAATATCATATTATGTATTAGCTATTTGCATTTATAGTGATACGGGTCTCTATTTATCTAAAACTTTCCGCACATTAGAAATTTATTGACTGACTCTTCCTTCAAGGGGAGAATAACCCATCTGTTATTTGCCCTGTTTTTAAGCTTTGTTGACCTGAAATCTACTTTTTGGATTAGCATTAATATACAGAAACACTTTTTTCTTCTAATTTTGTCCTGTCTTCATCTTTATAATGTCAACTGGTCAGAGAAGAATGCAAGGTTAAATCCCTTAGTTGTTTAATTTTCACAAGGGAGGTTTTCATAATGTCACCAGTTTCAGTTTTTATCTTCTGGGCATGAGAGAATTCATGACTTTTCCTGACATTTTGAGGTAATGAAGTCTTGAACTCTGGTGTGTGCAATATCCTTCCAAGGTAAGTTTTAGGAATGCTAAATTAATTTAAATTCATATTATACAGTGGGGAAGGAAACTATTCTTCTTCAAACAATATCAGTCTTCATGCACTTCTGAGATGCCCCCAGGTAGCATATAAATAGGCTATTTTCCACTGGGCAGTGCTGAGCAGGAGCACATTCACATCTGTAGCCTGACTAATATAATTTTGCTGTTACTAAAATAGGCCATAGACTTTGTATTGATCTGGGAGTGGAGAACCTCAGGACTTGTGTAGGTCTGCCTTGGCCAGAGATGATTTTATCATTTTTTGACAACAGCACAGTGGTCAAGTGACTACAGCCTCATCTGGTTTAGTGTAAATTTTGTGCATCCAATATGTTTTAAAAGATCAAACAACAGCTAACTGAGGCTGGGGAAGTGCAAGTGCATTGGGCAAGATATAGCTGGGAAATAACAAGGAGGAAGCAAGCTGCTGCAAGCAAACGTAAAAATGACCCAAATGGTCGCCAAGACTGAGGAGAAAAGGACCCCACCACCATCACTATGGTCAACCTCCTCCCAGTTCAGACCTCAGGATGCTGATAGCTCCTTTTAACTCTTCACTATTCTTCTTGAGGAAGAATCAAATTGTCAACCCCAGGATTCAGAATGAGCAGGAAAAGGAAGCTTTGTATAGGTATTGAGTGGTATTATCAAAGAGGTCTTCTCTATTAAGTAGATAATTGGCTTGAATGGGTGGTTAAAGCATTAACTGAACAATAAATTCTTATATTCATATATATGGTGTATTTCCTTTTATCTGTAACAAGAATTTGAGTATAACGTGATCTGTCAACCCACATGATTGTGGCAAAAATGTAGTCTGCTATGGCTCTTCTCGAGTGTCTTATCTGACACATTAAATCACGAAGAACACATAACAGGTTTAACATGGGTCATGTAAGCTCTAAAATCATTACAAGAAGAAAGCAAAAAGGCAGATGCTTGTGTTGCTAATAAAGGAGAAATGTGGAGGACACTTTTGTAGTTTTCTAAAATCCATGAGTTAGACGAGTGCAGAAGCAAAATTCTTAGGTTTGCCAGAGGACTTGGTTAGATTTCCTTAGTGGATTCAGAACTAGTAGATCCTGGAGTAATAGTACTCTTTTTTTTTTTTCTTTTTTTTATACAAGAT
>VWZY01006514.1:57113-86747 GCA_013399075.1 Chloroceryle aenea
ATTAATGTTGTTTTTTTTTTTTTTTTTTTTTTTTAGAAAAGATGGATAGCCCATTTCTGACCTATAACTCTGTGAATTCTGCTTTCATTTGAATATCATTACTGACAGCATTTTACTTTTGTTTTCTTGCTCTTTAAAAATCAAAAGGGCTTGTACATCTATGATTATAACACTATCAACAATTAGGCCAAACAACAGAAAAAGCTATAAGTTAGCTGCAGGGTGAAAAAAAACTAAGGAAAAAAAAAAGCCATCTTTTCTAAATATAGTATAATCTTACATATTAAAAGGAGATATTATTTTATAGTTCAAATTTCTCAGTCTCCTCTGCAGCCCTGGTACAACATAATATGTATAAGGTTGTAGCAAGTAATTTAAAAGAATAACCATATATTTTGTTTAACTGCAGAACTGTATCAAGAACTGTATTTAGATTTTAAGTCATTTATTGTGCATCTAAAATTCATATTGCTGTCAAAATGTGCAGCTAAAGTAGTCTTGTTTGTTGTTGATTGCTGCTTATTACTGATAAGCCCTATCAGTATTTGATACATGATTAATGTTAATTAAGGTTCAATTTGTATGTTTTCAATGTAGCTAATTAAAATGAAAAATTATTTAAGTATTGAGCCCAATGCACAGTAACTTTTCTTGCTAGAGAACTCTTGTGTAGTGGACTTTGGAATTGCTCTAGTTTCTACTGATAGAAAAGTCAAGACTTCATTGGGCCTTTCTGAATGTAAATGGTCAGGCCCCATACTCAGAACTCCCCTCAGTCACAAGGAGATTTACATGACCTCATCTCAACTGTTTGCATTTACTTCAAGTATTTCTCGCTAATGAAGACAGTTATATTTACTATGTGGAGAAGAGTTTGTGCCAGTGCAAAACATGCCTACCACAATGATGTAGAACTTGAGGAACAGACATTTTTCCTCACCATTGCCATGCTTTATTGTCAAATTACAAGAGCTTTAGATTGATATTCCATTACAAATCTATTATTTTATTCTTTCATTGGAGATAATTTTAAAGTAATGATTTTGTTGACTTTCTATGTCTCAGCATTAGCTGATGTTGTTATTTGTGTCAACATTAAATGTTGAAAGATGTTGGTTTATGTATTTGATTATTTTCATTTTAATTTGCTGGTCATGTCAGACTGACGAATGCAGTAAAGATTAATGAATATTATTGATCATTGATGTGACACAACAAACTATATTTATGGTCTTGATGAAGAAGTCTTCACAGAATCACAGAATCACAGAATCCTAGGGGTTGGAAGGGACCTCGAAAGATCATCTAGTCCAACCCCCCCTGCTAGAGCAGGGCCACCTAGAGTAAATCACATAGGAACANATGTTTCTTTGAAACTTTGAAAAGTTTCTTGTTCTAAGCAAAACTGTGATGAAAGATACATAACTATAAAGCAACAGAGATGCATCTAATGGGAGAGTAATTCACACCCTAAAGAGATGCCATAGCTCAGTACTGAAATAAAATGACTGCAGCATTGATTAAATACACCTGTGGGGAAAATGTCTTCTTTTTCATGTGGAGACACAAAACTATAATCCTTATTTCCACTGGGATTGTAAAAGAAATGGGCAACAATATTTTGTTGTACCTCTCTTCAGCATCAGCAGGACTCCTTTCAATCATACCTTTCCTTGAACAATTAATGGCTGTTGCCTGGAGAGCTGGTACAATGCTTCAATCTGTATTTTCGACCGTTACCAGCAAGGATCTAGCAAGAGAACTTCCTTGGAATGAGGACCATCAGAAAAGTGTACTCCAAGGCAAAATCAAGGTAACACTGTCTGCAGACATTCTGGGAGGTGATATGACTTTCATCACAGACACTGGTTTCTAACAACATAGAATTATGAGTTTAAAATCTTTAATATTTCAAGGATTCCATTCATGATTAATCCCATTTGATATAGAAAGTCAGAAAGTTGGATGAGCATGGTTTTGTGGAAGCAGTGTCTTTTAGTGGGTACAGAATTGATAACATGTAATTATAATTATTAAAGGTGTGAAGAGATAATGATAAAGAAGACCTAATGGTTATCTGTCATGATAAGTGACGTATTCATTGATCAGGTCTTCAGTTAGCAACCTACCATTCCTTATATGAATATATGAATACAATATGCTGTTCCTTAAGTGTTTCATTCTATTTTTAGCATTGATCTCATTCAAATGCTGTTATCTGGCATCTTACTTTGCTTTTGACAGATTTTAATTAACAGTCTGTTGGGATATTGAGAATGTTTAGGAGTTGTGTGTTCATCACTGTAAACATTATGAAATTTCAGATTACAAATCCAAATATAGTTTTGAAAAAAAGTTCCTGCTTCTCTGAGGATTTCATGGAGGTACATTCAATCTCCTTACAACTCTACTGTTCTTGATATTTGGCTTAAAAATGACTGTGTCTGCCAAAGAGCTTTATTTCTCCTACTAAGTGAGACTAATTGTGCTGGATCAAGGCAGGAGTTTGGTCACATTTTTACCACTAAACTTTCAGAACTTCATTTTGCCAGCTTTTAAGGAGACTAATATTCATCAAGAGCTGATGTTATATCTATTTTTGACAGGGTTAGAAGGCCATGTGCGTCTTTAGAGGAAAAGTTTTGTGGTTTAGACCAATCAAAAGGAATTGACTAAGGAGACATACTAAACAGCTTCTTTTTTTTTTTTTTCCTGAAGATGACATGAATATTTGCTTTCAAAAAAAAAAATATTTATATAGAAAGAGAACATAATTATTTTTAGAGTATTTTATAATATTTTTTTTTCATAAAACAGAGAGAGATATTGTGTGGACTCGGGTATCTTTCAAGAGTTTTTCAGTCAACTTCAATATAGGTCGATATCATTCCTTTTAAGAATATTTGCCCTGTTTAATTTCTGTAGCCCATGAATCAAATTATTATTTTGCTGATTAAACACATGGCACATCCTATTTCAGTAAGTACCTCCTGGCAACACCAGAAAAAGTTTTATGTAAACTTAGTCTGATTGTAGGATCCAAGTTGTGCTGATGGGGAGCCAAGTTTAAAAAGTTCACTCAAGCATCCCAAACGTGCAGGGTGGATGACTAATCTGGGGTGGCAGAAGAACGTGTGGAATGATAACTTTATCTTGGCTATGTCTACCACTCTCTGACTAGTAGCCATTTTTGATCCATGAAGAACTTGGATAGCAAGTCGTAAAGTAGTTGTGTGAATATTTCTGGTTTCCCAACAACTCACAAGGTTAATGTATAAATGATTTTATGGATAGATGACAGCCACTCCTAAACTTTGTTTAAGAACCACTCAAAGTGAAAGTATCATTAAAAAATTTGAATGTTAGAAGTGCATTTTTATAAATCCATGCATTGTTTACAATGCTGCTGGGCCTACTTAACTGAGCAATAGTTTGGTTTACTAATCTGTACCACAAGAAAAGAAATGGCTCTGTAGAGCAATAGTTCCATTTCTTGGATCACTTCCACATGTAATTTTTGTCTCTATGTCAATAATTACAAAGCCTGAGACAATTCAGCTTCTGTTTCATTTTCAGATGTAGGACATTTTCTTTACTGTTATTTCTTTCATTACTGCTAGTGGATTTAACACTGGCTTTCAATGTTTGGTACAGATAAGTGTCACTGTTCTCTTTGAAGAGAGTTTTTAATTATGAGATTGAGAAAAGAGGAAAAAGAAGCAACAGAAATCATATTCTTCTTTTTTTTTTTTTTCCCCCCTTTTTTTTTTTGCATGTCTCAGTCAAGGCCTCCAACCTTCTTCAAGTCCAACTTTTTAATGGATGTGTCACTCAAATGACTTTTTTTACAAGTAGCAAGAATTCTCTCCAGCACACATGTATAACCCTTGCAGCTGTGTATGTCCTCTCCATAGCTATTATTTGTCATGTAATTATTGCTGCTGCTGCAGAGGCCATTTAAGGAGAGGTTAGGAAATCAATGTGTTCCTCTCAGAAAGTCAGAAGGTGTCAGAAGGTATTAGAATGTTCCAGGCTGTGTTTTGCCACATTTTTAATTTGAAGATTTTAGATGAAAAAATAATCTTCATTCTTCCCAAACTAGAAAAGCCTCTCTATTTTACCTCTGTTTTCCTTCCTTTACCTTGAATACAAATCCATCTGAGTGGATCAGTGAGTAGGAAAGACTGACATTAGCAGTGCATGTCACATGCCATTGTTGCTATTAAAAGAGCAACAGATTACAGAAGCACAGAAATTTAGTACTGGGCATTTGGCATATTCACACGGGTCTTTGGTCAAGAGCTGTTTTAGAGTCCTTGCCATGCTCTGCAGTCTCAACCAAAGGTTAACAAACAGAAAAAAAATTCAAGGACACTGGGATGGCTTTTTACTTTGCCATGGTTCCATGATATAAATGGGCTATGATCATGTTTCTGCTCATAAAAGTCTATTTTTTTAGAAGGAAATTTTGCAAAAATAGTTAATTTTCTTCCCTTAAATATAAATGTACTGATCTGACATTTCTTTATTAGTTGCCTCATTTGGATCTCTCCTCTTCTTCACTAAAAAAAATGTCCTCAAACTCCCCAAATAATAAAAGAAAAACCTTGAGCTTTTGTGTGATCTGTAGTGCACCCAGGCCAGGTTGAGAACTGTGTTTTGAACAGATATAATATACTTGTAAAAAACCTTTTGTAAAAATTATGTTCCATTCAGACGTATTAATTTTGGAAAGATTATCACCAAAATCATGGACATAAGTAACTGAAGAGCCTTTGTTCTGTTTGGTGTTTTTTATTTTTTTTAATTACCATAGATACTTCAGCAATGAGATATAAGGAGGACTGTGAATGAGTAAATATAATAAATAAACTTAATTTGGTTAAAATAAAGGCAAACCTATACACTGAATCTTGGGGTTTTTTTTAAATTGTTCAACATCTTTCTCAAATTTTTGCCTCGTGTCTGTACAGACGTAAAATAAAAATCAATGTGTAATTGCATTGCTTTTGACTTTTCTAGATTGGTACATTTAGTAGAATTTAATTCCATCAGAAGAGAGCGCTGAGGAAATCATTCACGTTACATTTTACTGGACTGATCAATGAACTCTAGATTTTTTAATGTCCTACATTGACTGGGTAAAGGGATTACATTAAACCAGGCAAGTTTAGGGATACATCAAGAAGACTTTTGTTTCCTTTCATTAATGAAGACTGCCTTATGACTTTACCCACAACCTGGTAAGAAGTCACAGGACAGGACAGACCTGATAATTTAATTTCTAAGGTATTCAGATCCCCTATTTTTGTCTGCCTAAACTCATATGCTGAATATGCAATATTTTTATATGTTTACATTCAGCTACACTACTTTAAGTAGATATCTGAAGCTTAATATATTTATTCAAAACTCTGGATGGACCTTAAGTTTTAGAAAAAATGCTGGCATGTTACACATGTGAAAAGCTGAATGACAACTTTCTTTCTTGATGGATGTTTTTTTCCTGTTGCACTCAACTTTATGCTGCTCATGGACGTGATATTTTGCCTTGTGGATGAGCAGGAAAGTGTTCTAGGCTAAAGATGTCGACGACTTCACCTACCAAGCTTTTTGCTTTAGGATCTTTTCCCAATAGCCCTCTCTTTTGATGATGTAAAAATACCCCAAAAGTGCCCAAGCAAAGTGAACTGTCATAAAGGGCACACTGGATAGCAAACCCTTCAGGCTTTGGATTTTACTGGTGTAGGATACACTCTGTGGAGCTGCTATGAAGTTTCTTTATGGGAGCTTGTAAAATCTGTTTCCTTCAGTAGCAGTTTTCTTTAGAATTAAAGCACAAAATATGTATTTTCATTAGACTCTATTACCAGAGCATAAACTAGAGAAGAAAATTACAGATTAATAACTGTGAAGACTTTTATAAATATGTACGTTTGGAAGCAAAATGTGTGCAATTATAATGTGACCTGTAGAACTACAAGCACTTCAAAGATCTATATGCATTTTGTAACTTTCCAACTTCATTTGTAAAAACATATATATTTAAAAATATATAAAAATCATATAATTTGGGGCATTGTAATGACAGCAATTTAAAGATCAGCAAAACCTCCTCACATATTAAAGTAACATTAAGTAGTTATACTTTAAAATGTATATTAATCATCAGTAATTATGATTGCAGTGTAGATTACTTGAAGTCTGCATTGCTGTTGATTATACAGTCTAGTTTGTATCTGGTGTTAATGGCCTTCATCATGTTATGATCCTTGGAAGTAATTGATTGACCTAATTGCTAAAATCATCATAAAATCCTAGTAAATAAGGATCAATTTGAGAACAAATGCAGTACAGGTGTCTCAACATTGTAGAATCCTCCCTCTTTGCACAGGCCTTGTTCTGCTTTTGTGATGGTTTGATTTATTTCATCAGAGTGCTCTTGATATCTGAAATACAACTTACCCATATGATGGTCCAACAAGTATATGTTACTGAACTGAGTATAGTTTACAGATACACTTTACAAGGGGAAATAAGGAAGGATTCACTGTGTATCCAACCTACCTTCTGCAATGTGTAGACATTTGTAGTGTCCATCTGCCTCTGACATCTGGAGGAGAATGGGTTATTTATCTTTATATGTCCCAAAACATACATTATAGTAAAGATAAAATATGGCTTTCTCATGTAGCTTTACCTTTTTGAACATGGTGAATTAAATCTGCTTCTCAACAGCTCAACAGATACATTTGATTTTTATCCTTTGGACCAAATGCTAAATGTTAGCACAATTAATCAGGTGATCTGCTGTCTAATAATCTATTCTTTCTGATATCTAATAATCTAGGTGAGCATAAAATCTTATCTGCTGTTACATAACACCGACACTATGAACATATGTGACATTCAAATGAAAAGTAAAACTGAGTATCTTCTAATAGCTTGCAGGAATAAAAAGGGTAGCACTGTGTACATAATATAAAATATGGATTTTATTTTGAAATTTCTAAAACTTCTGTGACAATCAGTATCATATAAAAGATGTGGTCTTTATCTCTAATTTTTGTCTATGTGAAAATTCAACTAGATCTATTAACATGGAAGTCAACAAAACATTGCATTACATCTCATTACATAGCTGGTTTGCTTACCATTAGTCTTTTATTTATCTTCAACTTTCCTCACTTATTATTTTGGAAATCCTGTTGTATTTAAAATTTAAGTAAAGGTGAGTAGAGACAGTCCACACACCTTCACTAAGGCAAATTGTGCCTGACTGATCTAGTGGTCTTCTACAATGGAATGTGAGCATCACAGATCAAGGGACTGCAGTGTAAAGAATAGTTCTCATTTCTTCCCCATCCAGAGTGGACCAAGGGCTATCACATGAACTACCTGTGATCCTTTTAAAGGCTTGTCACTGCTCAGGGCCACTGCTGAAACAGTTCTTTAATGTCAATTGATAGAGAGAGCTCACAATCTAACTGTAACCCAGAATATGCATTATCAAGAAGCTCAAAACACATAAGAAAGTTTGTGTTTCTTTTTCATTAGCTGGTGCTGGCATGGCTGTTATTTTATTAATCACATCCATTGAAATATGATGCTTATTTTACCACTTCTTACTAAAAACTGGTTGTTCCCTGCAAGTCCTTTGGTCTTCCTTTTTGGCAAAACAAGGTTTCAGAAGGATCTGGTTTATTGTTCTCGCTTTCTCAAACAGTTCCTCTGCTATGTTGTCCCACATAATGATGTCAGTACAACATGGCCTTGGGCAAACAGCTCTAAAATGTCCCTGCTGGAGCAGGGGCATTGGACCAAGTGACCTCCAGAGATCTCTTCCCACCTCAACTTATTTGTGAAGCTGTTATTCTCTGGTTATTGAAGTAATGCCATGTGGTTCTAACAGATACAAGTGTTTTTTTTATGATCAGGATGGTTGTAGTTCTTTCATACAAGTAAAGTATATGCACGAATAATAATAATTAAAGATTTAGAATGAGTTTATGGAAAATTGAATCCACTAAACTAACTATATAATTTTATTGAAATGCTAAATACTACAAATTCGTTTATACTTTATTAGCACAATGATAATTAAATTTCTCTAATGTGTTGTAGTTACTATACAACATTTTTATGAAGAATCTAGAATAGTAGGAAAGAAAATTGGCACATATTAAATGGATTGAATGTGGATTATGTAATATATCTCAAAAGAGAATGAAGAGCCGTTAACTAGTCATATCAGTAGGAATGGTTTTGATCTTATGTTACTTTGCTTCCAAGTCACTGACCAAATATGAATGTATTCCACAATTCAAGGAAATGGCTATTAATGAAGAGGATACTGCAGTTGTATAAAATCATCTGGTATTTTAATTCAATTACAAGAGTAATTTTTTACAATGATGAGATGTATGATCATATTAGTACTAAAAGAGTCATTTATTCTGCAGTTTCTTCTCGTGAGAACAATTATTGAGAAGTGTTTGTGGAAAGCTGTATGTAACAATAGTAGTTAATGCAGAGCCTCAACATTATTATGTAAGTTTAAACAATGGTGTACATGGAAAAAAATAATCTGAAGTATAATAGCTGGGCATGACTCATGTGCAATTAGAAATGCAAGGAAAAGTAAGCCCTGCTGGCTGAATAAAAGACAGAGAAATGCTCTTTCCACCTTTCTGCTAAATATGTGGCCTCTAGAACACTATCTTAAGATGCACACCCTGGAGTCTATCTACTCTGTGACTGAGAGCTTGGAAATACAATAACTGGATCAAGAATATGTAAAGAATTAGAATTACATGACAGATGTGTGCCAGATTTTGTAACTATGCAGTAGAGTCTCGAATCCACCTGTATGAGTAGTAGCTGGAACCTACCAGCAGAAGTCACTGGAAGGCTAGAGCTGACTAAGTGACCCTGACTAAGACAGCATAAAAATGGAATACAGAGGAAATACTATGTCTGTATTAATAAGGGTTGGGTTTGAAAAAGAGTCAACTTAGGAAACGAAATGTGTAGTAGACATCACTATTCTTGGTTATCTTAATGGTTTTATATACAAAAAAACATTCAGACTGTTTTTTAATTGTAATCGCCATCTTTTCCATTCTTGTTTCCCTATGGTGCCAACCACAGCATTTTCAGCAGTAAAATTTTAATATGCTTCCACTTCTCACTGGAAAATTTAAGTTAAATAAATAATTCAAACATTTTTGTAGTTCTTATTGCACTATCAGCCTGTCAAAGAATGATGGGTTGTTATAGATGTTTTAATGAAAGACTATATTAAAAATACCAGAGTAATGTAATACATATTGCAAATGACTTGAAAATTAAAGTCACTATTGGGTTCCTACAGTTTTGCTTGTTTTCAAACTAATTGTTGATACTATGTGATGGGAATGCAGAAATCAAGCTGGTATATCAAGCATGCTGAAACACTAAAGATTTACTATTTCCTTTTTCGATGGACTACAACACTGACTTTCATATATATACATATGTATGTGTGTAAAAACATTTGTAAAACATGAACATAGATAATACATTGCATATACATACATTCATACACTTTAATTTTATTCTTATCTAGATAAATGCAATGCAAAGAGATCAGTCTCCTTAAGGAGAGACCTTGAATTGTAGATTGCACATGGACATTGCAGTATAGTTCATGTAAACATCTTAGGCTACCTTTTTGGTATATTTGGGAAGAATTTGCAAGGGCCAGTACCATGAAATTATTTTTAAATCAGTTTAACTAAGACTCCTCGTTGCATCCTGTACTCTGGATTGGAGTGCAATTATTGATGTGACTTTTGTGCTCCAAAGTCCTCTAAATGCCAAAACAATTTTATTGAATGTGAAATGAGGACCAAGGAACTGAAATGTTCAACTATTTAGAATAGGCCTTGAGTAAAAATAACTTCACAATCTGGATTTATATATATATATATACACGAATTAAGATGATGGTCTCACACCTACTCTTCCCAGGTTTATGCCAGTATTCCACAGTTAAAAAGGGTAAATCACTGCAGACATGAACTGTCTCTTTTGTAAAACTGCATTTTCTACAGACAAATCAGTTACATGAATGAAATATCCTCAAGATACTCACAAGTGTATTGTAGGAATTATGTGCATAGTAAATTAATAAACCAATTTATCCTTTATCAGACTAAAAGCAATTGTTAGTGACTCACTCATTCAATGACTTTTCCAGGATGGTATCTTTTTTATTATTTACATGCCCAAAACATGCAACTACAAAAATTTTATTTAAAAGACACAACAAAACAAAACCAAAACCCCACAGCTAAGAAAGATTGCTCTTTTCAAAAATGTTTTAGGCTCCATACCATTCATGTATGGCAAGTAAAAAAGAATACTTCCAGTGTATGAATTTATCAATTTATCATCATGTGTAGCTTATCTTCTCCAGGGTTCCTAAAGCTTACAGCAAAACAGGCTTGAGGAAGATGATGCTTTTCTTTTCCAAGCAAGCATATCTGACTGTGTGAGGACAGTTAATTTAAACACTAAGGACACTAAGGCTCAGTAGAAAAAGGATGAAAGAATATAGACATCTATTTACAGTCCTTGAGGAAGAGGGGGAATAGCTTGCTAAATGTAGATATGTTTCAGATGCTTAAATTCCCAACTGTGTTTATAAAGACTGTTTCAACAGAATGCTCTCCTATCTTCAGGAGATAACTGAGTTCTATAGTAAAGGGAACTGGTGTATATATCATCTATCTTGGCATTAGTGGAGTGTTTAATGCAGTACCATGTTGAAAAAAAATATGTTAAAATGAGGAATACGGGCTTTTTGTGACTGATAAAGTGAGAAAAAAACTAGCTGAAGGAGAAGAATTCAATTCTGTAAAAGAAAAAAAAAAAGATTACTAGTTAAGTTCTTGAAGGTCAGATCTTAAAAGAGAACTTCTGTAGTTTTTTATGACCTTGATGGAAAAAATATTAAGGAACTTATAAGTTGATGCAATTTTTTTGATGAAAAAAAAAGAAAACTGTGAAGCATTGTCCATGCAGATAAAGGTTAAAATATCATACTGGAGGGATCACTTTTTATATATAAACCCATCCGTATGCCTCAAAAGCTGGAATAACAGAGGAGGAATTAATAATATAGGAGTGTGACCAAATGCTTTACCTAAAAATTGACCCAAAACATTAAATGAAGATGGCTGGAATGATAGGATTATAAGGCATCAGCAATGAGATGCAGCTAGTAAAAGATGACAGCAGTTCTTGGATACTTGGATCTTGGATCAAGAAAGATACATCTGCATGTGTGGAGAGGAATTATCATGCACTGACAATTTGTCATTTACAATACTGAGTGTAGTTCTGTTCACGCATAGTCACTCTGAAAAAACTCCTCTGTTAGAATAATGTAGGGGAGGACATACACTTTCCAAAAGAGGACACTAAGAGACTGGCTCATTTAGCAAAATGAAGGCATAAGGGGCTCGTGATTACTCTCTTCAAACACATTAGTTGAGGTGTAAGAGCTGTTCAAACAAATCGATTGTTCTAGAATAGCTGCAAGTGCTTGTTAAACTGGATGGGATTACATTTAAGTAAAAAAAAAAAAAAAAAGAAGAAATGTTTAGGCAATCCTAAGAATGAAATTTTGGAACAGAAGTCAATAAAAGTAACAAGTGTAAGATACCTAACTTGGTTTTTTTTGAAATGGAGTTTGGTAAGTTTATCAAATCATTTAAATAATGTGGCTGTCTGGATGGCTGAGGAAGTCCTGAGCTCCAAAATGCAGTAAGATACAGTGGTGATGGATATCACAGGAATATTTAAATATTTTAAAGTATTTAAATGTGTCTTTCATTCTTTCTTCCTAATAGCCTTGAGGAATTTTGTGAATTGACTGGTTGCAACACTATTTTTCAGGTGATACCTGACAACTGATGTTGATCACCAAAGTACATCCCACATAACTCTGCTGTTATTGTTAAAAGATTTATCTCTTTTTTTTTTGGAATGTGTATTCTGCTTTAGTCACATGAGTTTCTTTCAAACCAGCAGCAGAAACAAACTATCTAAAGCAGAACATGTAGCTATATACTGAGTATATCTAAGTATTCATGAGTTTGCATAAATGCATTGGAATTTATTTCTATTCAGGAACTTGAGAACTTACAGAGCTATAAAAGATTTAATACGGCCAGACATTGGTTTTGCTTTCTACGGGAGTAAGTGTATGTATTTTGTTATTTGCTTTCTTTTCTCATAACAGGTACTGTAAATGAGTAATAAATATGAAGAGGTTGCACAGCACTATATCTCTCACACAAAGGAAAGTAATTTTAAAAGTAGCTCTATCCTTTGGACAAGAAATTGAAGAAACGCTGAGAATAACAAGGAACGTTGACTGTTCAACAGGTTGATATAAATGGAATCCATCACAGGTTTTCCCTTAACAATTTGGCTGTGCTCTTTTGTGGTAAAAGACAAAAATATCAATTGTGTTCCACTAAATTTAAGGAAAAATGTCGCTTCATTTGCATGACATGTCATTGTCATGCACAAATATGTTAGGAAATTTTATAGATTTTTATATTAAATATAGTAAGAGCAACAATGCATGTGTTAAACTTGTGAGTTTGCGAATCTGAAGATTTCACTAACTTAAGTTCTTATATATTTTCAGCAACCCACTAATGTCTTTTATTTTTTTTAGTGTCTCCTTTGGAATAAGATTGCAATAAGTAAGATTTAATATCAATTTAATGATCTGCTTAACAAATGTTAAATATGAGTCAATTGACAGAATGAATTTTTGTTCTATAGCACTGGAATTTACAGGAAACAACAACAACAACAAAATCATGAGAATTATTAAATTGCTTGTGTAGACAGAACATAAAAGGAAGAAAGTATGTCCTTAACAACAGTTTATACATATACAAATTTTTTTTTACATTTTTTGTTACTTTGTGCTATTGTCCCTTGGGGTTGGAAAACAGATAACTCATTTTTTGCTATTTATTTTAGAGTAAGTTTAATCATAACTGGATTTATATTCATCGATTTATTTGCTGCTACCTCAAAACAAGAAAGAGATGTGAGGCTGCTTCAGCTTGTTATGGAAACAGCTACCAGAGACAGCACTGAAAACTGAAAACGTTGCCGACGCCTCCATGTGTTTATCAAAGTCAGGCACATGAAACCCAAGAAAGAAGCAGTAATAGTTAAGATTAATGGTGGGGAAAATTTAAGCTACCTGACATTTTTTATGCATCATTTGGCCCTCTGAAAACCTCCTAACTAAGATAATGTCTTGTGATCTCATTGTTTTATCCTGTTCTAAAAGTGATTGAACAGGAAGCTATTTCCAACTTCAAGGAACAATTTCAACTATGGATAAATATGTTTCCAAACACAGTTTGGAAAGACACTGCAACCTAATATCATTAATGGAAAAGATAAAATAATGTGTCTATTACATTTTCTGACCATGAAAGACCAAAGTCTTTCATTTACAATGGTCAGATTGTTCATTAGGAATACCTAGAGAGAGATTAATGAAAGAAGAAACAGTGAGAAGAACAAAAAACACAAAAAAACCCTATAAAATCTCCTACAAGAACATGGAGCCATAGAAAGACCTGATGTGCACAATTCATATGGTCATGACAACGTGAAAGCATATATAAGTATTCAAAGAAACCATTTCAATTCAGTGCAGCTGAATTTGGGACAGTGGGTTGAGATCTTGTGTCTATGTTAGAAAGTATGTTTACCCTGAAAGCACTGCTTAAGGAACTATGGGAATCTTTCCTGTCAAAAATCCTATGCAATGTTGCTGTGGTTTACCCCCAGCTGGCAGCTCAACCCCCACACGGCTGCTCATTCCTTCCCAGTGGGATGGGGGAGAGAATTGTAAGGGTAAAAGAAAACTCATGGGTTGAGATAAAGACAGTTTAATAGGTAAAATAAAAGCTGCCTGCATAAGCTCAGCAAACCAAAGGATTCAGATAAAGACAGTTTAATAGGTAAAATAAAAGCTGCCTGCATAAGCTCAGCAAACCAAAGGATTCATTCATCACTTTCCACCATCGGTGTTCAGCCATCCCAAGGACTGATGGGCTCCATCAATTGTAATGGTGATTTGGAAAGACAAAAGTCATCGCTCCAGACATTCTCCCCTTTCTTTTTCTTTGCCCATCTTTCTATGCTGAGCATGATGTCATAGGATGTGGAATCCCCCTCTGTCCAGCTGGGCTCAGCTGTCCCAGCTGTATCCCCTCCCAGATTCTTGTGCACGCCCCACCTTGTTTGCTGGTGGGGTGATGTGAGGAGCAGAAAAGACCATCACTCTATGCAACTCTGCTCAGCAATAATGAAAACGTCCCTGTGTTATCAAGACTATTTCCATCACTAAATCCAAACTACATCTACTATGAAGAAAATTTACTTTATCCCATCCAAAAGCAGCAGAAATGTATCAGAGGAAATCTTTCTTTTAAACATCAACATCATCTACCAACAGAGCACAGAACCATGTTGCTGAACTTTGGTCTGGTAAGCCCTGGATAAATGGACATGATTAATGTGTGGTCTAATGAGATAGTATGTCACAAATACTCGATTGTGTTTTGGTTTGATTTGGGGCTTTTTTCTGATGGCTGCTACAGTACAGTGCCCTTCAGCCAGTAGTCTGCATGTGGGTTTCTGAGCTCTATCTATTTGAGATCACTGAGAAGCATGGTGAAGTTTTGAAATTAATTTGAGATCCTTATTCCTGTACAAAAGCAAAATAATAGTTTGTGTGGTAAAAAAAAAAAATAAAAGCCCACAGTATTTTCACAGTTCCTTTTAGGCTGAGAAACTACATGTTTTGGCTAGGTCTGGCAACCTATTACTGCATATATTGCAGCAGGGCATTGCCAACCATGGATGAAAACTCTATAGGGTAAACAGAAATTTTTAATTTCATGCATCATTTGTAACTTGTTACACTTATTTCACAAACTCAGAAGGTTGTTACTAAAAGCTAATGAGAGAAACTAAGTATCTCCCTTTATAATTCTGAAAAAATTTATAGAGTTGGATTCTAATTACTAATTTCTGTGTTTTTCTGAGAACAAAGAAGATGACTTTCTGTTTATAAGAAGAAACAATAACCCTTGATTTTCTTTGCTCAAAACTGTAGAAATGTTTAGGGTGCATTAGATGGATTCTTGTTTTCTCCTGTCTCAATTTTCCTCCTTCACCTAATCTTTTATTTAGTAGTTTAGAAATGTGGTATTTAATTTGATGTTTTCTTGCTTTCCCATGTTCACAATTTATGTTTGCATTTACAGATATGCTTTTGTTCTCTGATTTTTGTAACAACTCAGCTCAGCTCACAGTCACAAGGTAATAGGTTATAATAAGAGTTAGGTTTAGAAATGTCAAACATAGGCAAAAAAAGGAAAGATATAGCAGACAAAAGACATTAATTTTGTTATTCACTTCCTTCTGTAAAAAAGATTGAAAATAGCTATCTAAGCCTCTTAAAAGCTAAAGCATGAAATTTTTAGCATTAAGAAAGGTAATTGGTTTAGTGTTCATACTCATAAATTGTTCCCTAATATAAACTTTGAAAACCTATCTGATGAATCACTAATAAGCATTCAAAATCACTAAGCAAAAATCCTGTCTTAGACTGGGTAGATACTATCCTGTTTATCTTACACAAAAAAAATTTAACTCTAACAGTTTTCTCTTTCAAAGACCCTCTATGTATGGATCATATAAAAAATAAAACTATAGATTATTTCATTCTAGAATAAGTATTTCTTAAAATAAAAATAAGTAAATGAACCTCTGCAATACCTTGCAGTGAATGTTTCTTTTAAGAACTGCAAACAGGATAGCTTTTGGTTGAAGTTAGACATATAATTTAAGTTCCTGGTAGGCACAATTTTATACATCTGAAAAATGAGCTGAGTGGCTGAAGTTTAATCACCTCTTAAAATGCTTTAAAATGATAAAGAGCAAGAATTTTATTTTCAAACGAGAAAGATGAGAAACAAATCAATCAAAATTTGTTCTGAGAATTCACAGCACATGGGGGTGTATTTTCAAAACAGAAACTGGCAGTTAAGAAACAAATCCTATTATTGTTTAATAGGATTTTGGGGCAGAATTGCCATAAACTGACTGAACTCTCATTTCACAGTAATTTCAGTTACAGCTGAGAAAAATGTTGGCAAAATAATGTTATTTTTCTAGTGAAAGAGACACGTGCCCCAGAAGAGCTAGTCAATTCAATCTATCTTATTTTCAGGCATTCCTTCCTTAATGTACTTACTCTGAAGCTAAACTACTAAATTAGAAGGAGTTATTTTTAGCCCAAACAAGGTCTTAATTTTACTTTGGGGTATAAATGCAGTATTTCTAAATTTAGTGGGAAAAGAGGAAGACAATGGTTTATGAAAAGAAACACCAATAAATATCTACTTTGTATTTTCCCCTAATCTGATGCATAAGACACTGGAGTATGATTTAAACACCTGTGTTTTCCATTTTTAAGGGTCTTATCTTCAAGCATATAATGACATACCCCTTTTTTTGACATAAATCATTTTGACTTAAATCTAAAGAAAATTTTACATAATTTGCAAACACCAAAGTTTCAGTTTTATGCTTTTTTCTATTATGTACACTAATAAATTACATCCCCAAAAAAGTACATTAGGAAAGATAAGTTAGGTCATACTGACCTAATCTTTTACATCTGATTTTATGCTTTATTAGAGCCTGGATTGTAGTTCTGGTGCTGTTTCTTTATTACATGTTGTAAGTTAGAGGACATAGATTTTACCACAGATTTTTATACTCCTTACTGAAAGTCCAAAGCATCTGTTCAAAAGGCCATCAGAGGTAAGCCAGAAGGAGAATGAAGGACAGGTTAAGTTACAAATGCTGTAAATTCCAAATATTTTTTCATCCAAACCAACTGATAACTACAAAATCTGCTTACGCAGACTCTAACAGAAGGGGCCTTTAGGATGACTGTGTACTACAAAAAAGAGAAAAGCAGATGTCTGTGTGTTACATTCCTTAAAAAATGCTGTCACTTTGCCTGAGATACACATCAGAAAAATTAAGGAGAGGGGATACTCCTAAATACTAAAGATACTACAATAATAACGTAGAATGCAGGTGCTTTATGCTTAATTTATGTTGGTTCATATGCGCAGGCTGCCCTTTGGGGTGTCTAGCTCAGGCATCTGCCATGCCAGGTGCAATGTTACAGGCAGCAAGCCTGTAAAAAGGGATGGGATAATATCTGGAAACAGAAATACAGAAACTCTCAGTCTACTGATATAAAAGGAGTTTCTGTGAATTCAGCACTCCAGTTACAATGGAGAAGATAATACAGCACTGTAACTGACAATTCAGTGAAACAGATGAAAACAGAAGAAATCTATGAAGAAACCTGTTATCTTGATATCATTTCATGATCTGGACCCTCAGTGTGGTTCTTCCACAACAGCAATAGGCTAAAACGAGAAGCTAAACTGAATTACTGGAGGAACCAAGCCCAAGTTCCAGGCTGATGACACTCTTGGTAATGTCTTTAAATGTGTGCTTAACTCTATGTCTACTCAGAAGATCAAGTTCATAATTCTTAACGTACTTTTATTGATATTGCGGGGACTGAAACAATGTGCTTAGGTATTCAAATCCCTAGTTTAAATGAAGATTAAGAAACTGAGACAAGTTATAATAACAAAAACCATCTAATTATCTCTCAAAGATGAGAATATATCTCTGCCTAGATAAATCAAAAGTAAAGAAATAAGTTCTTGTTAAACTCATTCTTTATTTTATCCACTCTGCTTAAGACAGACTTTATTCTGTAATATGACCAATCATGAGAAAAACTTTTTTAAAAAAAAATGTTGATGGATAGGCTTCTCTTTCTTAACCTAATGGGATTTTGTGACAGATACAGGATTATAACCTTTAGATTTCAGAAGGGAAAAATTCATAAGTACTAGGGAAATTCTAGTGATTATATCTTGTTTAGGTTTTTGTTATTCACTTGACAGTTCTGTATGTCTGAATATGAGCTGGCAATGTGTGCTCACACACCAGAAGGTCAGTCATGTCCTGGGTTGCATCAAAAGGATCATGACCTGATCGAGTGAGGTGATTCTGCTCCTCTATTCTGCTCTGGTCAGACCTCTCCTGGAGTACTGTGTCCAGCTCTGGAGTCCTCAGCACAAGAAAAATATGGATATGTTGGAGCGTGGAGAGATGAGGACAGCAGAAGTCATCAGAAGGCTGAAGCATCTCTTCTACAAGGACAGGCTGAAAGAATTGGGTTTGTTCAGCCTGGAAAAGAGAAGGCTCCAGGAAGACCTTATTGCAGCCTTTCGGGACTTAAAGAGGGCCTATAAGAAAGATGGGAAAGTCTTTTTGGCAAGGCTTGTTGTGACAGGAGAAGAGGTAACGCTTTTAAATTGAAAAAGGGTCAATTTCCATTAGATATAAGGAAGAAGTTCTTTACTGAGAGGATGGTGAGTCACTGGAATAGGTTGCCCAGAGAGGCTGTGGATGTCCCATCCCCAGAAGTGTTCAAGGCCGGGTTCGATGGGGCTTTGGGCAACCTGGTCTACTGGAAGATGTCCCTGCCCATATCATGGGGGTTGGAACTAAATGATCATTAAAGTCCCTTCAAATGCAAACCATTCTATGATTTTCCTATATATAAAATGCATCTAATAATTCCTCATTGCCATAAATCATATCAAAAGCTTCATAGAAACAAGCTATACCATTCCTGTCTATTATGATACGTTTTCATCTTTCTCGTATTATCCTTACATATGGTATTACCACTGCTTGAATCATTTGGTTGCTCCTTCTGTTGTGAAGTAAATGATCCAAGGTGTGTTTGGGAGAAAACAGTGATGTCAATTGTCTCAGGCAATCAAGTCAATTACCTGGACTAAAATTTCAATTCAAGTTTCACCAGAACTGTTAGGAAGAAATGTATCAAAATATACCAATCTGTATTTTGGGCTTTGATATGCACAGATTTGACAGAGAAGGCATCTGTGTGGAGATTAGCTCCATTTTTAGTTCAAGCCCTAAGAAATCTTACGCTGCACTCTAGAATAAAATCTTCTTAATTTTATTTGGCTAAATCTATTTTCTGCGTTTGATTAAGACTGATAACTAACAAACGTACTAGTGAATGGATTATACTAAATAGGAAGAAGGTATTTTTATTCCAAAATATAGTGTAGCCATTTCATTTTATTCAAGGACAGATATTACACTTTAAATTCACACCCTATTTTAACCAAATTAATGCACTAGTTAAGAAAACTGTTAGGAAATGAGGCAAAATTCTTATGGTATTATAACTTATTTGCCATGGCCTTCAAATGAGTTTAAAATGGGTACATTCAAGTTAATTTGCATTTTAGATGAAGGTTTTTGTTGTTTCTTATGTCTGCTGGATGGGTTTCCCCAGGCCTAGTTACTAATGGACACAGTGCCAAAAAGAGTAAAACCAGCAGAAGTCCCTGAAGCACCAATGAGTTTTTAATGTTCATTCCTGATGGCAATGATTGTCACAAAGGGAAAATGAATAAAACTAGTGTATAGTCAAGAGGAACCACATCTAATAATTTCTAACGTTATTTCTGCCTCTTCTCATAAGCCTCCTCACTGACCCTTAACAAACTCACACCACTTCGGATGTAAGAGCTTTTTCTGTATATTGCTTACTGTCTGGGACAGACTTGCTATATGTCTCTACCTCATTACCTCACTCTCTTTTTTTTAAAAAATATCATGGAAAAAAAAGGTTAACATCTTTCCCATAAAGAGTTTAATTCCTCTCTCTCATCCATTTTCTTATCTCTTAAATGAAAGGTGTGGCACAAAACAAAAATATATACTGCTAGTAGGGAAAGTGTGATAAAGAATTGCAATGCAAGATAACAAGTGCTCCCAAATAATTTTTCTTTGACAATATTCCTAATAGGAATGCCAATGCAAAATACTCATTTGCTTCCTAAACCTCACAGATGATAGCTAGGATTTAAATATGATATTGGATTCACATGTTTTTCTTAGGGCAATAAGAGCAGAGGAGGTGAAGGTAGTAATATTAAACATTAGAATTCCATCTCTTTATGTATGTTTTAGAATTCTTTCTATATATTAGAATTTAATTAAATTTATTTAGGATTTAGAAGAGAAGATGGGAGAAGCCTCTCATGACAGCAGTAAAAATAGGCTTTTACTGTAACTAGCAAAAGGCTAAATTCTGTCGGAATTCCCTTGCATTTGTTCAGCTGTTATTTCCCTTGGCCTGGGAACAACTCAGTCCCCAAATTAGACAGAAAATTGAGATATTTTCTGACATAGGCCTGTTTTTTTCCTATCTGGTTTTGATCTTCTCTTTTACAGGGAATTGAAAGTGAGCAAGCAATTCAGTATTTCTAGTGAAGGGTATTGGCAGGGTTAGGTCGGGTTGTAACAACAATTTACAGGGTGATTAGCAGCTGTATGCTAATTATGCAGGAAGCCCTTGATTTCCTGGGAACACTAGTTTTCAGTTCAGATTGTATGGTGTCTTTGTTTTGGCTCTGATAAAGAAGTTTTCTGCATATATTCTGTTCGCACTCAATATTACAGAAGAAATATTTACCAGAAAATTCACCAAATGTGTCCTGTTGAACAGTTTTCTTTAAGTCGGGTATAAGTAATACTATCCTTATTACTAATGATTCCCATTTCCAAAAAGAATCTTATTTTTTACAGTTTTACGTGATACATTACACAAACCTGTATAATTGAGGTTTATTTTTAAGTAAAATGCTATGAATTGGTACATAGGGATATGCTCTGTTCAGATACCAAATTCTGCTCACAAAGGATAGTGTAACAGGAAAACGGTCTGCAAACAAAGGTGATTCTGCTGCAGCCCAGAAGCTCATAGCCTCATTTCAGGTTTAGGAGTGCTGGGGAATGTATTGGGTTATTTATACAAGTATTTATTGTGAATAGCCCCAGAGAAGGTGTAAAGAAAGAGGGTGGTATCTCTGTTGCCTTTGTGTTGGAATTTGTATGCTGGTTCTGAATGAAGACATCCTGCTCCAGTCAGAGGGGGCCGCTTCTGTGTAACAAAGTGGAGAGCCATACTGAAGAAGCAATATAAGGCTTTATTCTCTCATTTTCAAAGTTTTTATATATCTGCAGTAAGAAAAGACGGAAATGCCACCAGTTTGTCAGTGGTCATTACAGTGCATGAAATCATATAGTCACAAGAAGTGGCAAATATATTCATGTGATGTTTGCTTATGTGAGTGACACAGTGTAAATTGCACTCCCCTTTAGCAGTGAAGTGTCAGAAAAGAAGTGGAGACAAATATAAGGCTGTGGTTGTTGCTCTGTTTGTTGGAAATGAATACCTATAGATACAGAAATAATATCAGGGTTTAGTTACCCATGGGTCAGACTTATTTTTCTTTATTAGTAATCAAGAATTGTAAGGATCAGCACTTCACTGTGTGTGTGGACTGGTTTTCTTTATTTTAATATATACTGCTCCTGGATGATACTAGTTGTAGTAGGCTTTTCTGATCATGGGAATGTGAAAGCTAACACCAGTAAAGATGGCCTTGTCTTTTCTGTTCTCCACAAAGTCTAGCAGGTCTTTTTTTTTTTCCCAGTGCCCGTTTGCCTATGCCTCTGCAAACAAATGGAAAAATTTTAATAGGTTGGCTTTTTAATGCTGTTACATTAATCTAAGACTTTGGAAGACACTGCCTTTGGAGCTGTTTATTGATTACTTCAAGCTTTCCTTTCCCTGTACAGAGGTTATTTTGGACCGCTTTTCAGGGTCCTCTGAATAACTAGTGCCATCCTTAGCCACAGAGGTGGCAAGGACCACCTCTAGAAAGCCTTATATATTGTGGAATATGGCCACTGAGGAGCATTGTCATCTGTAACAGATGAGATAATCTTAGCAAGCACCATGTTGCAGGGTGTTAGCTGACATAATAAAGAACAGAATAAATCCATCAAGCTGTGTTTGTGGGTAAATGGGAGCTAATTAAATCAGCAATAAGACATAAGGCCTGTAAAACAACGTGTTCTTTTTATTCTTCTTGTAACTGGTTCTCTTAGAATCATTGTCTTAAGTAAAGATTATTGCTTGCATACATGTTGCTCTAAAAGACAATAGAATTAAAGTGGAGAGGTAAGTGATACTAGCTACTAAGTCACCTGAAAAAGACACCAGTTTCCCAGCTCTACTTGGATTGGGTTGCCCAAGTAGACCAAAAAATTAGTGCCAGACTCTTTAAAATACCATTTTAATAGTAGACAACATTACGTAGGTATTAATAATTATTCCAGATTTTGTTAAGACATCTGAGTAAGTCAGAAATTGTTGTTCATCTGAAACTTATGAAATGAAGATGGGTAATAACATCCATGATATAAATCTTCAGATAGATCACTTACATCCATTATTTGTAACAGTAGAAAGTAATACCATTTCAACTGGTCTAATTACATTTGAAACAAGTTTTATTTAATGAGACATAGAAAAAATATCTCAGGGAATTAATTGTCTCAAAGGAAATCCAGGTCAAACTAGTATTTACAGACCTACTACGTATGTGGCATATTTTCATAAATAATGCCAAAAGGGGTTTTGTGGTCATGTAAGAGATCATAATCAGAGTTATTAAAGAGAAGAAATGGCTGACTGAACTATCAATAGATGGGAACACCACTGCAGTGTGTGAGAAGCAAACTGAACCTTCCCAATATCAGCTTCCTGCAGGGGTGACTGGAGGGTTGCTGTGATATGTCTCCCAAGGGAGATTTTTCTTCAAGACAGGGATTTCTTAGCCTTCAGACTAACCCTGACAGATATAAGGGTGGCAGACTTCAAAGATCTGTGTATTAAACATCTCAGCTTTATTAGACAGTTAAAGATATCTTGTGAAATTGGAGATCAAATAACTCCTGTTATCCTTTTGTTTGTTTGTGGTATTTAAGGAATTGGTCTTTCTCCTTACGCATTTACCAGTGGGTGGGGAGCAACTGAAATATCGTTGTTATTGCCTGGTATTGCATAGACTCACAAGCAATTCAAGTTCAGACAGGATCTCAGGAAGTCTCTAGTCTCACCTCCTGCAGAGAGCAGGGCCAGCTCAGAGGTCAGATGTGTTTGCTCAGGGTTTTGGCCTGTTGGGTCTTGAAATCCTGCAGTGATTTTTTTTCCCACAGCAAAAATAATTAAATATTTCTAAGTAGTTTGTAATTTTACTCCTACTTACCTTCTGCTCAGCAGCATAAAGAAGAACAATTATGTAATTTGAAAAAGAGAAAAGCTACAGTCAAACTTAATTTGTGGATTGTTGCTAAACTACTTCAGAATTTTTACCTAAAGCATGTAGAAAGCTTGTATCTTCTAGAACTTCATATATTTTCCTCTGTGATGTATAATTTCCCAAATCACAATATGGAGAATTTTTCACAGTCATAATAGGAAGGTTGTATTAATCTCTGTTAAAATGCCATCAATAATGGCACTTAAAATCTTTTCTTATACATAAGTGTGATAAATTTCCCTCATTTATAATGCTTTTTAAGAATTAAATTACTAAATTCAGGCACTTTTCAGGGTTAATGCTTAGAATGGTAGACTTTTCCAATGCCTTAGATATTAACTTTAAGATTCATTTGAGAGATATTTGAGTTAGGAAAATAAATCCCTATCTAAACACTGAAGAAATGTTATTTCCTTATTAGGCAGTGGAGTTGTAAGGCAATGAATATGCCTCTTTCCAAGAGCATTTCTATCTTGTCCCATGTTTAGAAAAGTGGGAAGTACTTTGATTTGTGTACATTACTGAGAATGTACGGACAGACTTTCAATGGCATTTAAAATCCTCAGAGACACACTACTCGGGTTTTCAAAGAGTATAAAGCTGTTGGATGTTTCATCTATCATGAAATTGATGAGAAGCACCTAATCTGTACAGATATTTTTACTTCCACCTTTTAAATAGCTAAATATCTTTGAAAATACTACTCCTACTTTTTAATCTCTTCAGCAAGATAAATTTGGCTTAGAGCTGGGGTAACAAGGTAAAATTTTATGGCCTGTAATATTACAGAGGTCAGGCTAGATGATCATTCTGGCTTCAAAAATCCATCAGTCCCTGAATGAGGAAGCTGAAGTAACTCATGGTCTCTGGTTTCAGGCTTTCATCTTTATTCACACACTTTCTCTGTGTCCCTCATTCTAGGACATGCTTTTCTTTTTCTCAATATATAAATCACAGTACAAGAGCCATCAGAGATGGTGAAGATCTACTTAATCATTTACCCACTCCCTGCCAAATAGAATACAGTTCAAAAATAGATGATATTTCAGATATTAATCTGATAGTTGAATAATACCACACTTACTGTTAGCCCAAGGGCCTATATCTTTTAGTAAGTAATTTGTAGCTTCTATCACAATCTATTTTAATCATCAATATTATTCTTGCCCCAGAGGGTTGCCCTCCAAACCTTCTTCAGCTTGGCACTCTCTGCCACAGCAATTCCCATTCCATTAAATCATCCCATTTAAATGGAGAAGTTGCCTCAGTTCAGTTCTGGAGGATTATTACAGCAGTCACATCCACAGAGATTTATAAAGTCACCTGGTTTTTATCTCCAGTGCCTCTTGGACTTCTAGGTCCTCAATTAATAATCTTTTCATTATAGAGGTTACACTTGAATAAAAAACAAAGGTGTCATTCTGCCACAAATAATTAGTTCACACTGTCCCATTATATTTAGGTGCTATATCCTGAGACTAGACAAAATATTTTGGAGCAGTGTATTCTCATGTACCATCAACAGGAAAGTGGATGAAAAGCAATAACTATAGAAAAAGCCTTATGAAAAAAATTGTCCACTGAAAAACTTTCTCCAAATCTTCCATATTAGAAAGGACAAACAAACCCAGAAACAACTCAGTGTCTGCATAAGTGAGTTTCTAAGAAATTACAGACCATGACATAGTAAGCATAATGAAGCTTTTAGATTTTGACATATAGGAAAGATTTTACAGTTACTGCAAAAGGACAGTTGTAGGAAAGAACTTTCTCTCAAATATCAAGAGGAAATATTTATGTAGAAGCCTTTCTCTGGGAAGAACTCAGAGAATAGGATTCATGAGAAAAAAAAAGAGTTCATTTGATATTAAGAAATTAATGATCCACTAATACATTGTCCAAGAAGTACAGCTATCATGTATATATACATGCACAATGTACAAACATACGCTTACGTGCATCCTAATATAAATCTATTCTGTAATTGGAAAGTTTGTGAGCATTCAATATCAATATAAAGGTCAAAGAGGTTAATGAGCCTGAACTGCCTTCTTCCATCTCTGATGACCTCTGTGGGGACACCTAGAGTGAGCATGGGATACCTGGGACACTGGTAGTCACATCTATCCCATCTGAGTGACTCCTCTGCCCTTAGCAGGCAGACACCCCAGACCTGCCTCCCCAAAAAACCAACCAGCACTTTCTGAGTCTATGCATACAGCATAGATCAACCAGGAAAACTATCATTCACCTTTGCAACAGATCAGAAGTCCCCTGGAGTCCAGACACAGGCTTTGATTGTACCACTGCAGATTCGATTGTACCACTGCAGATTCAGGGAACACTTCTAAACACTTTTATCCACAATCTTGGAGTGCTCTTCTTTCCTAGCCAGAGTATGAAACATGAACTTCTGTTTTTTGCTGGTCAAGCTGCATAGCTGTTCACTATCATTCATTTTAAAAGATATACTTTGCATCCTTGGATATTCCATGATCCTCTTAAGATGCAGATTTTCCTTTGAAATGAAATCTTAAAGAAAACCACTGAATGAAACCAATGTAAGAGAAATGTTGGTTACTTAGGGACATGCAGCTTATCTTTTTTCAAGAAAAAACTGTCTAGGGAGGTGGGCAAGCCTTAGGCAGCCATGCATCAGGATAAATATTTAGCACTTAGAAGAGACACAGGATATACTCCAGGACCGAAACAGGGCTGAAAGAGGTATGTTTTATAGTCTTCTATGGAAAGTAGTTTAGCATACATTCTATTGCAATACGAGGACATTGATAACAACAGTGCAGTTTCTCTATTACAATACGAGGACATTGATAACAACAGTGCAGTTTTGCAGAAAACAATGAGAAAATGTCAGACTTCACTGGTTGTTCTGTTCATGGTCTGAAATATAGTACAAAAATACACAATTCTACAGTCCATATAAAAAGAAGCAGATAAAAAGGAGCTTCTCTTCACAGCAGACAGCTTCCCTGATTCAATACAGAAAATGGAGTATTTTAATGATTTTCTTTCTTTTTGTGATTAGTTTTTGTGTTAATGTTCAGCATCACTGATTGTAGACATCATGTCTCATTCTCTCAATTCTCACTGATTTGTGCTGTAAAATGATTGGATAGAAAGCAATAAATCATGTTTCCTGTCATACTGAAGAATAAATGAACCTATTTTACTGTACAATCCACAATGGTAAGGATTAACTTGTCCCTTTCATTTAATCCAAAAGAACATTTTGACCCTTCCCAAGCAAACTGAATAAAGAAAAATCTCACAGTTATCTAAACCAAAAAGAAATAAACTAGCAATATTTTTTTTTCCTGTGACAATTTATATTATTCACTCCTGGCTCACTTCCTACTGATTTGTTTATCATGGATATCAGACTTCTTGGTCAAATTTTAGAGCCTTCAACTCGTGCCTATTTAATTTATTTAAGACTGGGATGGAACTGACCAATACTGATGGGCTGCTGTTTTATTCTAAATAACTGAATTTAGCGATGCTGCACACCACCAGCCATACGGCCTCACAAAATCATTACAGATTGATTCTTAATTTTAGTTGCTTTGGCCACAGTAACTTTTCTTTCAAAATAATTTAAAGGGTCAGTGATCTGCTGTTTGTATTCACTAAAATCACTTGAGCTTTCAACTTAGATAAGGATAATATCATTAGCAGATGTATTAATGAGGTTCCTTTTAATTTGTAGTAGGCTTTCCTGCTTTTATGGACAGGAAAACAGGTCTAAACTGCTGCAGCTTTTCACATGTAAATGTTTTCTTATGAATTTCAGTTCACTCTGCTGTAAGGAATAGGTTAGGAGAAATGACACAGACTTTAGATGCCCCAATTTCTAGAGAGATATTTGAATGCAACAGTTGCTCTAAATACTTACATTTTTTTTAAATGGGGCTTTGTAGGTAAGAACCTTGGCGAACAATAAAAGGAGCACCAGACAAGAAAACTGGTGCCAAATCACTGTAAGGAGACAGAAACTAGAAAAGAGAAATATTTTTTAAATCCTCCTTGTGACTATGTTTACCATTTTTTTTGAGAGGGGAGCCCTGGGCACCCTAATAAACAAAAACAAAGCGGAGAGACTAGATATGGCTTTTCCTTTCCTAGAGACTATTAAAAAAAAAGTAGGAGGAGCAAGCTGAAAGGAACATTTGGCTATTTAACCTAAACAAACTTTCCTAAGGGTGGCATCTGACCCCTTGTGTTATTGCTGGGGCTAGTGAGAAGCCTGGAAATGCCATGAACCTGGCATAAATAGAAGGAAACACTTCCTATGCTGAATGTGATTTGCTGTTGATAGAGCTACTATTCTGTTATAACTGAAAGAAATCTGTAGATTTTTCAGAGCTGAATCTAATACAACGGTTCCTCTTGGCTAAAAGCAATCCCAGTAGGCTTCTCACAGATTTCCTTCATCTTTACGATGAAGGTGACCCTTCCCCAAGAAGAGACCAGCAGTCTGATCTAAAGAAATACAAAACAGAGTGAAAGTCTGCTGAAATGGGTATAAGAACAATGAAATCTGAAGGTTTAGCCTAGTTAATCCAATGGCTTTTATCAGTCCATTTTGTCAGTCAATTTTTGTAAACTGTTGAAATTCTGCAGTGGAACAGGCCCTATTACTCCTTGTTAAGCAGCATGGAAGCATAGCGTGTACATGCATATGTTACTCAACATGGAAGTGCATGTCCATATATACAAAGAAAAATGATAGTCTGTAAACAGTTAACTGAAAGTCTGTTAAGTAATTTCTCAAGAAATAATCAACTTCTCCTGCTTTCTTTTTTTTGTTTTCTATTTACATTTTTTTCTTCAGGAAAATGTAGCCAGTTGAACAGAGGGAATATAACACCATCAAAGTAATACAGCAAGTGCTGAATACCCATTGAAACTCCAGGTGATGTTCGTGAAAATCTTAACATAGAGTAATTTGCATGCAGATCCTACAGATAGATGTACTAGTGTGGACTTCTGACAACTTAGATCTGCTGCTAAGACAAGCCCTCAAGGAGTAGCACCAGCCCAATTATACCTAATGAATCACTTACACTTCTTGATCACTTTAGCCTATGTTCTGTTTCCTGGAGGTTTATATTCTACTATTTCTACTTTGATCTATGACACAGTATAACCTTTATTATACCTGAGTACTTTCAAGTTGGAGGAGCTCATTTAAATGCAAAGTTTTGGGGGTTTTTGTTTTGTTTTGTTGTGATCAGCAGTGTAAGGAGAAAATGCCTTTCATGTGATATAATAGTCATTGCTTCATGTGTTGCTATTCTAGAAAATATTTTCTAATTAGAAAAGGTAGAGGGAAAATGTAGATGATAATAGTCACCCAGCCCTGTCAAATAAAAAACAATTTTGTATTTCTTCGTATATGATTGTTGTGTGTATAGTAGTGTACTTTGTTTTAAGGTCAAAATTAGTATGCTTTAAGTTAGATGAATGAGAAATTCCATGAAACAAATTTAGTGCTCTGTGCTTTAGGATATACAATTTTCCTTTATTAGAAAAATATTTTTTTACTATTATTATTTCGTTTAATGTTAAATAGAATTTTGTCATTAGATTGGTGAGGAACACCAGGTGTAGGTAGTTTTGGTCTAATATTTTGTTGTTCCTGGATGGTTATGAGAGAATCAGCTGTGTGGGAACTGAGAAGGGAATCCCTTATTGGATTTAATTTATCTCTGTTTCTTTAACTGATTGTGAGAAAAAAACATTTATAATGGAAATAGATCTGTAGACTTTCAGAGCTGAATCTAATACATTGCCAACAACGAGTTAGAATAAAATGCTTCATGTTTTGTACTGCAGCAAGATAATTGCCTCAGCCCTGCAACAGGCACTGAAGTTCCACTGCTTGTGTAGAGTTGTTTCTCTACCAAGGAAACTGTCTGACAGATCTGCATGAAGTAGTCAGAAGAAACACTTGTTTCATTGTTGTATGTTAAAACCTGTCCCTCCTTGGGCATACGAACTTCAAGCTTAAGCAATGCCTGGGCTTCAGCAACCTAAACTGTTTCATAAAACTACATGTGTGTACTTTGCTTTCAAAAGCCCAAGAGGAGCAAGTTGTTTAGTTTAGGGTGGGACTTTATTTTTCCTGGTTGGTTTTTATTTTGTTTTTGTTTGTTTGGTTTGGTTTTGGTTTTTTTGTTTGTTTGTTTGTGTTTTTTTT
>VWZY01006514.1:86914-135592 GCA_013399075.1 Chloroceryle aenea
TTTGTTTTGTTTTGTTTTGTTTTTGTTTGGTTTCAGGTGGTTTTGTTTTTTTTTTAAATTGACCTTAGCCACAACTCTTCAAAAGCTATATCTTTTCTATGTTTATCTTCTTGGAACCAAGGATATTTTGACCCTCATGCAGAAATATAATGNTAGATCTGTAGACTTTCAGAGCTGAATCTAATACATTGCCAACAACGAGTTAGAATAAAATGCTTCATGTTTTGTACTGCAGCAAGATAATTGCCTCAGCCCTGCAACAGGCACTGAAGTTCCACTGCTTGTGTAGAGTTGTTTCTCTACCAAGGAAACTGTCTGACAGATCTGCATGAAGTAGTCAGAAGAAACACTTGTTTCATTGTTGTATGTTAAAACCTGTCCCTCCTTGGGCATACGAACTTCAAGCTTAAGCAATGCCTGGGCTTCAGCAACCTAAACTGTTTCATAAAACTACATGTGTGTACTTTGCTTTCAAAAGCCCAAGAGGAGCAAGTTGTTTAGTTTAGGGTGGGACTTTATTTTTCCTGTTTGGTTTTTATTTTGTTTTTGTTTGTTTGGTTTGGTTTTGGTTTTTTTGTTTGTTTGTTTGTGTTTTTTTTTTNGCAATCTCTGCTATGAACATTTGGTTTGGTTGTTTTTTTTTTTTCTTTAGTTAGGAGAAAGAGCTGTCTCCTTTACTTCTAGTGGTTAGAGTACTTGCCTTGAAACTGTAGCATCGATTCTCTCCTTCATCTGTTCTAATCAAATCTCACAATTTTTCTTGCCCAGTGAACAACCTAATCACCTGGTGGTGGGCTGTTCTGTCCAAGGAAAATGCTAAGAATATATCTAAGTTTTAAAACTTAGCTCTATCATTTGACCCCAGATACTATTCCCCAGCTGCCCACATTCCCAAAACATCCATTTTCTTCTGAATAAATGCCTTTTTTAAAAAACAAAACAACTTTTTCCTGTTTTGTGTTCTCCAAAGCAAAATGCAGCTGCCTGAGTATTTCTTGTTCCAGTGTCCACTCCCATCAGGTGGGCAAGGCTGCATGCAATAAAATACTCTCATCCTCTGATGCAGTCCTTCAGTACAGTCCCAGCACACTTTGTACGCTCAGTGTCCTCTGCTCATGCTCTGCATACATCTGCAATTTCATACTATTAGAAGTACTACTCCAGTGAAGTGCAAGATTGCCCTCACCCACTTCAGATGCATAGAACTGAATCCCTCATCCTGCACCTTGTATGCATTCTCACAGAGACACACACTCACATACACAATATCATTTTGGAGTTTCAAGAACTCTACACAGGGGCCAGAGAAGCCCCAGACTTAAGTACAATGTAACATGAAATTAGCTGGTTTATTCCAGAGGATACCAGAATTGAATGGTGTAGACATAAACCACTGACAGCCATTTGGTCTAGGTACTAGGGATGCTGTCGGGAGAAAGTACACTTAGGGTTTCAAGTGTAACTTTATTTCCTCCTCACAAAATAGATTCATTCCAAAAGAGATGAGCATGCAACAATATGAATGTCTCCCATGAAGATAAATTTAAGGGATACGGATGTGGTGACTGGACAGAAATCTTTTCTTGCTTGGTACCACTGAGTGATGAGGAGTCTGAAAGATTAAGTAAACTTCTACGAATACACAAATCAGTAAATTCTTTTAGTTACAGAGATGAAAAGCTGCATAGTTCGTCATGGGACATAGGATGAAATAGGCACTTCTGAGACTGAGGTATTAGAAGTGCCCCCAGAAGCATTATCTAATAGTAGTCATGAGACTCTGTTGCTGAAAAAGTATGAACTATGCCATTGTCAGAAGGCAGAAGGGTGAGTCTGGGCTTTCAACATCAGTCTTTAAAGTGGCATTTAGCAGACTGATCGGTCTAGTTCTTTTGTTGATCCATCCTTTTGTAGTTTTCCTGAAGTAACCCTAATGTTTCTGCTGTAAAAATCCTGTCTGCAGTTCGCATACATGCTTATGTTCCATATTTCTTTCTTGATTCTTGATAACTCCTGGTCATAGCTTATATGAGTTATCAGTTCAGCAGTGCTTTCCAATATATTTTTCTCCTTTTCTGTTTTTGTACATCAGGTAACAGGTTTATTGCTTATTGCCAGCACATCTACTGTGTGATTCAAAACAGGGATCTTTTGAATATACAGCCTGGTGGGTCTAATCTCTGACAGTGTAATTCTAAAAGAGCTTTTTCTGTATGTGGATTTTTGGATTTTTTGAGTCTATTTCCTTTCCTTATTTACTAACTTAACAAATGATGACTTTGTTGTCATTATGGTGCCATAACAGTAAAACACTGAATAGCATCAGAAACATATCTACTCGACTGTACTTAGCCACATAATTAAGTAACGTCTAAAACTACGTGCTTCTTCCCTCTGAAGTTTTAAAGCCAACTGAGTTTAAGGATCATGACAATGAATACCTTTTCTTCTAAATTCCTGGGGAAAATGTAGTTAGAAGATTCCAAACATTTATTTTGGCATGTAGTTTGCTTACAGATGCAGACAGAAAATAATATCAGAATGCAGATTATGGCCAAGTTGGGGATTCATTAAGATTTTTAATTGTCGCATTTTGAAGGAAATTTTTAAAACTTACAGTTCTATTTTTTCCATATCTCTGAGGGTCCTGTGGTGGCTTCTGTAGGAGAAAAAAAAAACAACTGTACATGTGGAAGTAAAATTTTCTATCACTTGGTTCTTCTCACACAAAACTGGAAGCATAGAGAGGATTCTTTGAGAAATTAACTGAACTTAGTAGTGTTTTAACACTTTATTTTAATACTTCTTTAACACTTTCCCCTTTTAAAATTTTATATCTATTCACTTTACATATGTTCTGTTAATACTTTGTTCTCATTGTGTGGATCTGCTTTAGTCTTCTGCATTTTAGGAGTCTCTTCTGATTTTAGGAGTCACAGCAACTGTGTAGTATCTGTGTGACACTTTAACTAGACTCAGAAGTCTTAAACAAATCCATATATTTACTGGAAAAACTCGAGGACTGGAGTCCTGAGCATGAGTAGCTTGGTAAGATCAGATATAGGCAAGTGAATTACATCTCAGCGGAGACAAGTGGAAGTCCATCATTCACATTTTTCCCTTAGTTTCCATTTGAAGTGACAGTTCCTTTCTGGTGACTGAAATTGACAGAAGTTGCTTCAACTTCTTCTCCCACTCTTCTTCTCACAAGGTGAGAGACTAAGTTAAGTCTTCCTACAGCCATTTCTGTCCAAGATACTCACAGTGTTTCCTTTGAATTTGGAGTCAGAATTGGATAGAAAATGAAAATTCAAGAAAGCAATATCAGTTTAAGCCAAACAAATCTGTTTCCCACAATGATAGAACAGGCACATTATTTTCTGGTAGGGTTTTATTAAAATGTATTTATTTATCCATTTTTAAAATATGCCTGATTTTTCTTTCTTGCAATGAAAGCAGAATTTTCATCTGTATATTTCAGTGGTAAAAGGGGATTGTTAATGCTGGAGTGCTGTCTTTTGTCTGAATAAAACTTAACATGTGGACAGAAATCTGACCCTGGTGCTCAGACTCTCTTTTTTTATCTCATCAAATCTGTCCCAAGATAGCAGACAATGCTTCTGAAGGGAATCACAAGCCAGCAAAGTAGACTAGACATCAGACAACAGTTAATTAACACAGGCTGTAGTACTTGCAAAGACCTCACTGAAGAAATTCACTCTTTTAATTTGTTCAATGTTTGCTATAGGTCTTTGCAAACATTATCTGGAGATGTCAACTCTTTTCTTACATTGATTACTCAGTTTTGTTTTCATTTGCAGCAATATTATTATTTCACTTGAATAAACCTGTACAAACACTCTCTGCTTGCTTTTCTTGCTGTACTGGGTTTGCTTGACAAGGTTTAGGTGACAGGAGGCTCAGAGGGTGGCTTCTGTGAGAAGATACCAGAAGCTTCCCCTGTGTCCAATAGACACAATGCCTGCCAGCTTCAAGACAGTCCCACTACTGGCCAAACCTAGCCCATTGACAATGTCATGGTTGTGCCTCTGTGATAATGTATTTAAGAAAGGCAAGGGGAACTGCAAAACTGCAGCCGGAGAAGACAGTAGTGAAAATATGCAAGAGAAACAGCTCTGCATACACCAAGGTCAGTGGAGAAGGTGGGGAGGAGGTGTTCCTGGCACTGGAGCAGATATTGCCCTGGTGAGGTAGGTTATCCCCCTCCAGCCCCTGGATGTTAATGTCTGAGCAGATATCTACCTGCAGCCTGTGGAAGGTCCTGTGATGGAGCAGGTGGATGCCCAAAAGAGGCTGTTACCCTGTGGGAAGTCGATGCTGGGGCAGGCTCCTGACAGGGTCTGTGGACTCATAGAGAGAGGAGCCCACATTGGAGTAGTCTGTTCCTGAAGAATTCCATCTCATGGAAAGGACCCATGTTGGAGCCATTTGTGAAGAACTGCAGCCTGTGGGAAGGCCTCGCATTGAAGAAATTTGTGGAGGACTGTGTCCTGTGGTAGGTACCCCACCTTGAGCAGGGCAAGGGTTTAAGGAGTCCTCCCTCTAAGGAGGCAGGAGTCTCAGAGACAACATGTAATGAAATGACCACAACCCCTATTCCCCATCCTCCTGTGATGCTTGGTGGAGGAGCTAGAGAAAACTGGGAGTGAAGTTAAGTCTGGGAAGAAAGGAGGGGTGGGGGAAAGGTGTTTTAAGAATTAATTTTATTTCTCATTATCCTATGTTCTTTTCATTGGCAATAATAAATTTATTCCTCCAAACTGAGCCTGTTTTGCCTGTGATAGGATGGTGAGTGATCTCACTGTCTTTATCTTGACCCATGAGCCTTTTATTATATTTTCTCTCCCCTGTCCAGCTGAGGAGGTAGACTGAAAAAGCTTTGGTGGATACCTGAATTTCAGCCAGGGTCAACCCTTGACTTGCAGAGAAACTCACTGGTATGGAAGTCATCAGAGAAAAGGTAGGTGAATTTAGCTAGCTGATTGAATAGTCTTCCCTGTGAGACCGAGATGAGTGTGATTTAAAGAAAATGATGACCTTTGGAAGGAGTACTCTATTCAGCTACAAACATTTTTACTTGACAATGATTCTCCTATTGATTTTAGAGCAAGTAAATGTCTGAATAATTATTTTACAGACCACAACATGTTTTAGTATTAAGCTTACAGTTTAAATTATTAAAGAAGAAAGAAGGAAACAGACCATAAGTGTTTTTCACTGTTGCATTCAGACCATTTCTGGACATGAAGTATGACCTTGTTTTTACAGACTGAGGCCAAAGTTTAAGCAAAACAAAATTTCCTTCTCCCTGTAGCCAGCATCAGTTTAGTGTAGGATAGAAAGACCTTGCTGTGCATCCCTCTTTGCTCTATTTATTCTGTGCATAAACAGCTCCTAAACATCTAACTCCAAAGTCTATGTTTTTTAAAAAATCTTGTATAATTTATAAACAAAGAATGGTGTACTCATTCGTAGAAATGTGTGTCTAGAGGATAACTTTTATGTTCCAAACAGAAAAATTTTACTAAGTGAATTGGCTCATTGCAATCATATTACTAGGAGTAAAGAAATGTTATCTAAAATGACAATTATTCCATTAAAATTCTCATAGAAAAATAAGCAATGTTTTGATATTTGAAAGGAAAGGTATTATTACAGTTCCACTTACAATAAAAGGTAAAAATGATAAGAAAAAAGGAAGTCTTTGGTCATGAAGATGTCTGCTGCCTGGTTACTACCTGCTGCCCCATCATTTAAGTGTTCAAGTTCAGGTTGTATGGTGCCTTGAGCAACCTGATCTCATGAAAGATGTCCCTGTCCACAGCAGTGGGGTTGGACTAGCTGGTCTTTAAATGTCTCTTCCAACTCAGATCATTCAATGATTCTCTGATCTTATTTGCATGAGAGAGATTACTTTGCAGGAGATTGGCATTAGCTTCATTGCTTAAAACTCTCAAGACAGTAATCCTTTGTATGTTGAGTGTAGTATTAAGAGAAGTTAATAGAAATTAAATTCTGGAAGCAAATTATATTATATTAATCTAATGTGGTTGTGTGGTGATGAGTTAATTTAGCCCAAAGGCCCACTCAGTTAACAGGTGTGGTGTCAACTCATCATGCATTGTATTATCAGTAAGGAACTGGGTGCAGGCTGTCCAAACACAAAGGGAAGGTAAATTAATTAATCAGTGATCAGAATACAACTCACAGAGAAAGCATTGTGTAATTTTCTGAGATAAGCACAGTCGCACAGCTCCTATTGATCTGGGCAGATGGAGGCTCCATTTGGCTGAATTAGGAGTTTATGCTCCTGTTCTCAACATGAGCATAGAAATGCTAGACTTCTAAGAAAGGGCAGAAAGTATTCAGACATTCCATTCTGTTAGTTCCTGAAAAAGAAGACTGGGATCCATAGAGACCCTGCTGGCAAAGGTTTCCTAGAAACACTAAATCAGTGCATTGTCTGGCAGCCTTCTTCTTTTTTTCACATTTTGAAACTCAGCATTTCCATTTCACAGGGATATTTTGATATTGTGATATTTATTTGCATCCAGTCTAGAATCAAACCATGTATCTTTTGAGTATCCTAATTTTTTTTTCCATCCTTTTTATTTCACAGTCTTTAATATTAAAAGTTTCTTGGGATTAAAATTTGTGATTTTTCTGGATTTAATTTTTCACACACATGCTATCAGCTATTTTAGAGGCTTTTTGTGTTGAAATCAGCTGCTTCTGTTTTGGACCAAATGAAGATTTTTTTACTTGATTTCTATGTCCAGCAATAACCTTTTTATGCTGTAATTTAAGAAGCTTGAACTTGGTTAACCCAGTAAGCTAAACTGTCATCAGGTTTTCATAACTACCACAGAAATAATTTAGGAATGTTTAGAGGCAAAGTTATGAAGTGGCACTGATTTCATACAGTAATAAAATTTTCTCCATGAATGGTTAATAACTGCAAACAGCTAATAGAGAATGGAAGATAAAGTGGGAAAAATGTGGGTGTACAGTGTAAGCGGTAGAGTGGGTGACTAGTTGACCTTTATATTACAAGGTTTTTTTGACTCATGCTAGTTGGAGAAAAGAACTTATGTCATAACTAAGTAGCTAAGGAGTTTAAAAAATAAAACTAGTATCTTGTCTCATGTGTCCACCTGTCCACCTATTTTGATGTCATTAACAAACATCATGAGGGTGCTTTCAGTGCCATGATCCAGATCATTTATAAAGGTGCTGAACAGCATGGTGCCCAATATCAATCCCTGGGGGACCTAACCTGTGACAGGTTTCCAGACAGAGTAAAATCATTGATTACCACCCTCTGAGTGTGACTTGTTAGCTAATTTCCTACACAGACCACTGATCCAAGGAGCATCTTTTCTGTGTTTCTTGTTGTGTAATGGCTTCAAATGCTTTGCTGAAGTCCAGGTAAACATCCACTACTCTCCAGCTTTCTCCAAATATTTACAACTAAATGCTGCTGCTATAAGAATCATAAGGACATCACATAGATATTATTAGCAGAAACATTTTGACAAAAAAATACCAAATAATATAAGATCATTCTATCTGCATGTATTCTTTGCTCTGAACCCTTGTTCTGTCTCTAAAGTATTTGAATTAAAATTGTAAATTTATCCTGCTACAACATTTAGCAGAATTAAGCATTTAGAAGACATGGGATCAGTAAGTATGATTTTGATGATTCTTCTCAAATATTAGGATTGACTTAAAACAAATGTTTCCATGTAGCACTTATGAAGCTCAAACATGAGAAGCCAAGCAAACCTCAAGCTCATGCTCTTTTTGATCCTTCAGCAAGCCTTGTTTCTTCCACGATGCCTACACACCACTGCCTACTGCTAACTGCTTGGCACGCAGTAACTCACAGATTCTGCGTGGAATGTATTTTCATGTTCTTGTTGTTCTTTCTTCCCTCTTTCTTGACCTTACCCATCTGCATGTTTTGCCTATCAGTTTTGTCATTATTATAGACCCTGATCCTTTAAATGCTTAAGCACATGGGTAAATTCAATGTGTTATGTATACCTTTTTGTAAGTTCTAGCTTGTGGGAGCTACTTGGACTTTACTAAAGCCTTTGACACTGTGCCCCACAGCATTTTCCTAGTGAAGAAGGCAGCTCATGGCAGACAGGTGCACTCTGATGGGTTAAAAACTGGATGGCTGCCTGGACTCATAGAGTTGTAATAAATGAAGTTTAATCCAGTTGGCTGCTGGTCAATGGTGGTGTCACTTGGGGCTCAGCTTTGGGACTGGTCTTGTTCAATATCTTTATCAACAATCAGGGGGTTGAGTGCTTCCTCAGCAAGTTTGCAGATGACGTGAAATTGGGTGAGAGTTTCATTCTGCTTGAGTATAAGAAGTCTCTGCAGAGGGATCTGGACANCAGAGGGATCTGGACAGGTTGAATTGATGGGCTGAGGCCAATTGTATGAAGTATAATAAGGCCAAGAGCTGGGTCCAGCATTTCAGCTACAACCCCAGACAACGCTACAGGCTTGGGGAGGAGTGTCTGGAAAGCTGCCTGGTGGAAAAGGACCTGGGGGTGCTGATCAACACCCAGATGAATATGAGTCAGCATTGGCCAAGAAGTACAATGGCATCCTGACATGTATCAGCACTAGTGTGGCTAGCCGGAAAAGGTAAGCGATCGTGCCCTTTTATTGGGCACTCATGTGGCTGCACCTGAAATACTGTGTTCAGTTCTGAGCCCCTCACCCCAAAAAAGACACTGAGGTGTTGGAGTGAGTTCAGAGAAGGGCAGCCAAGCTGGTGAAGGGTCCAGAGAGCAAGTCCTGTGTGGAGAGGCTGAGGCACTTGGGAATGTTTAGTTTGGAGAAGAGAAGGCTGAGGGGAGAGCTTATCACTCTCTACAACTACCTGAAAGGAGGTTGGAATGAAGTGAGTGTGGCATCTTCTCTGAAATCAATTTCTCTCAAGAAAATGGCCCGAAGTGGCACAAGGGGATGTTTAGACTAGATGTTAGGAAGAATTTATTTACTGAAAGAGTAGTTAGGTGCTGGAAGGGGCTGCCCAGTGAGGTGGTGGAGTCACCATCCCTGGAGGTATTAAAAAATTTATAGATAAGGTACTCTTTCAGCATTCAAAGATGGGAATTAAGTAAGCAGAAGTATCTTGACTTGTAATAAATAGGGAGAAGAGATTTACAAAAAAACCTAAACACTTCTTATGTGTAGGAACTAGAAATCCACCTACATTCTGTCTCCAGTACAGAGCATGCACTAAAAAGAATACCTAGTTTCATTTTTGCAGTCCCATATCTCTGTAGTATGCATTTTTCACTTTGCTGATATTGATAAATAATTTTGTAAAGTATTCATAATCACATGCATATATATTGTCATCTGTTATTTGCTTTCCACAAAATTATTTTCTTGCTCACGGTCATAAATATGTTAATGACATTAAGCATTCAGTAGAATTTGGTATCTGGAATTATTTGACTTTCATATCAGATCAGTAAAAACTCTCATTCAGATACTTCTGAACAATCTACACCTTCAAGAGAGACAATGAAGTCAAAAGTACAAGAATTAAATAGGAAATGTAAGGCTTTTTCATTTTTAATTTATTGAAAATTGTTATGGAAATCTTATCTTCTTACACAAATATAATAATCTCAAAACCAAACTTACTTTAGATCAAACACTGCATAAAAAATGTATACCAGAATACATATTCTTTTTAGCCAATGAACCAAGTCTTGCTGGAAAAGTGTGATTTGTTCTAAGTCAGTCTTTGGATTCTGACTTGTACTCTTGTTATCAGAACAGCATTTTAGTTTGGAATGAAGCATGAATCATTTTCTACAGTCAAAACTTGTAGGATGAAGTTGTACTTCTGCATCTCCTATGCCTATTCTTTGGCTTCCTCTGCTCCTCTCATCTAGAATTTCTGTCTAATTCCTCCTGAAGTTTTCACCTGGGGTATCTTGGAGCATGACCAGCATGATTTAGAGTTTTCTCAGAAGTTTTTGGGGCAAGTAAAATGGTGATTTCCAGTGGATAGATTTTGCCCATTGAATCTAACAGAGAAGTTTGACCTTTCTCCTCTCTATATGAAAGCTCTTTATCTTCTATACACCATTCTCAAGTTAAAATTAACTGCTCTAGCATGATGCTGAGTCAGCATTTTTGTAATTTTCTGCTTAGAAATACCTTTACAGTAAATATATATATACACAGAGACATTATAAATGACCTTATAATATGATGCTTTAATATCCAAGACACATCTTCTCTTTTGGTACATACTTTTCTCTTTCTTGCACTTGAGAGGTCACATGCAAGCTTTTTTTCTTCCCTGAAACTTTTAGTACAACACTTTGCAGCAAAAAATTTGCATTCTTAAGTAAATTTGAGGTGTCTTTTTTGCACAATTTGGTTTTGATGAAGGTAGGTAAGGGGTGGAAATACAGATATTTAGTAACAGTCTGGTATCAGCTGAGGACCATCTCATTTCAGTAATATTCCTAGAAAATGTACTGAATGAAAAAAATCTTATGTTTCTGTCAGGACAGAAGCCCCAGGCATTGAATGATTTGATTTAACAAATAATGCAATTTAGCAAAATTCTAAATAAAGCTTAAACTGTATTTACTGGCCCAACTAATGTTTCACTGAGAATTCCTGTCAACCCTTTTCTACAGCATTACAAAATTAGCAGATAGAATGGAGCTCATTATGAACATTTGTATTTTTAAAAAGGCCTTGCAACTATCCCATGAAAATTTGGTTGAAAGATTTCACCTGATGGGCTTGAACTGTAGCACTGTTGAAGACTGAATCGCTATCTGAAGCACTAAAGGAACATTATTAAAAAAGGCTAATGCACATGGAACATGTTAGAAGAGAGATGTCTAATGAAGTATAGCAGGATGTCTATGGGGATGCAGACTGTATTTCTATCCTAATGGCTTGGAAAAGGATATAAACATGTTTAATATATGCACATTTAGGAGTGCATATATATATATATATGAGTAGTTGACAGCAGTACAAATAGATTGAATCTAGAATTACAGAGTGAAAAATGAAAAGTCGGGGAAAATTAGCTTAAAAGATTTACTCAAGAGAATTAAACTTCAGCAAAGTAGTAATTTAGTGAGAGTTGTCAGGGATGTGTAGCGTGAGGACGTGCAATAGCACAGTGAACTGCAGTTTGATAGTATGTTTACAGTTTGATACAGCAGTAGAGGTCTGATCTGGTTAACACCATGGAGGCAGATGCCATAAACTACAGAACATCAGTACAGGTTTTCTATAATTACAGCATGCTCTATTGACAGAGTGCTGTACACTCTTCAGTACAAGTATAGCACAAATAATCTGAAGGACATCGTTAAAGAATGATAAATTAAACTTGTAGCTCTATGAATTCACNCCTAAGAACATGAAATACATTTAAAGAAATCATAGATTCTCTAGGGAAACCTTGAAGCTGTAAATATTACTAATTTGACAAAAAAAGACCAAGAGTTTGCTCCTGAACATGGCTATAAATTGTTAAGAATTATTCCTAAAGGCATGAGGTATCATTTGGTATTCATAACACAGTTTTAGACCACCCGTTGAAAGCGTGGATGGACATTCAGACATTATAACAGGCATAAGCAGTCTTATGAGAGCCATGGAACTGTCTCCATTTCTGTGTTACAATAAGGTATCAGCATAGTAGTTTAGTCTTTTCCTGTCTCTATAAGGTGACACTTCAGGAGCCACAAAAAATTTCAAGAAGGGAGGCGTATCTAGCATAATCTCCTCAGTCCAAAGGTTTTAAGAACACTATTCACTGAAATCATTATTCCTATTATGAGTTTAACAAAAAGCACCTTATTTGAAAATGGCAAATATAGAGCAGAGGAAAAAAAAACTTATTATGCTCTATTGTATTGCACCTGGCCATCCTGTAACTTCACATCTCACTCTCATCAGGGGTGACAGGATTTTGAAGGGCTTAGGTTTCAAAAAAAACAGACACTTATTCTGTTTCTGAGCTGCTTACAATTTTTCTCCTCGATCTGGTTATGTAATTTATTTTTTTTCCTTTATGGATTCACTTTAGCAACAGGAGTAAAAGATGGTAGGAGTTCAGGTTATTGGTACCAGCACTTAAGGTGCATGCATTATTCTTGGTTATACTAAGGGAATTGGCTATGCTCTCTTTTAGGAGTTTTTTGGAGCTAGAGTGGATTACAGCTGCTTGGTATTGTAAATAACAGAGGAAGTTTTAATAACTTCTTTAAATCCATCTAATGATAGCTCTCAATGAAGACATGAGTGTTCTGTGTTCACCTTTCTAATGTACAGTGAAGCTCTAGCTGTTTCTTCAGTAGAAAATATCCTTGTTTAATTATAAAGAAGTTCACTAGAATGTTAGATAATGAGATACCAGAGACCCCTTCCACAGTATTGTTTTTATTTAAAGATGAAAGCAGCTACTAGATGTGTTACTCCCCTATTTCTCATAGACAAAATGCTGATACACTGTAATGTATAGTTAAAGACTAAACCAACCATGGGGTCAGTCAGACCTGCACAGTAAGAAGAGGTGAGAAGGCTCAAACCTTTATTTTAAAACTGGAAAAGGACATCAGAATACAAGCACACTAGTTCTTACTCCAGCCAGAGCTATGATTTCTGTACACATCAAGAAGTTCACTGAAGTACATTTATTCTGAGAAAGCCAAAGCATGTACAGTGATGCTTGGCTCTTGTTTAAGTAATAACAACAAGTAGTTCACCAATGTCTGATGATTTCCAAACAGTTCAGATTCATATATTCCCTTTGTTTTCCAGCCTTAAAAATACTGTGGTGGTGAAGGAGCAGAAAACACAAACAAGTCTTAGAGAAGGTATGAAAGATCTTACATATGAAAAATGAGTGTTCATCCTGGAAAAGATGACTATACAGAGGATATGAGAAAAGTATATAAAAATCATTGGTGGCATAGGAGGTTTGTTCACTAAGTGGTATCAAAATAAATCAGTGGTGACTTCAAAACAAAATGAAAAGACATTTCTCACAGCTCAGAGTTCTTAAACTTCTCATTATTTTTTTGCTTGTGTTCCAGGATTGATTGACTTGTACATAATTGAATGGATTTTTTTCTTCTCTATTTTTTTCAGAAAACTCTGGTTCTAGGTCAGGAAGCCCCTCTATCTAAAATCCAGGGGCTAGAACATTACCATTATATGTTTGACTTTTTCATATACTTTTCCTTATTATTGTTTTTATGTTTCTTCAATATTTTCTGCTTGAGAAAAATCCAGAAATACTCAGGTGTGTATGTGCACCTAAGATACTGATGACTGTGGAGGAAGAAAACAGAGAGACCAAATGATTTTTTATTTTTATTTAAAGAAGAATATCTACTGAAAATTATAACTACACAAAGAATATGAAATTGTACCTTGTAAATCTGAGGCAAAGAAAGAGAATAGCACCTCTCCCCATAGCACACTTTTCCAGTGTTTTGAAATTCAAGGTTGCAGAATGTTTATGGAGACAAATTCTTTGACTTGGTTTTACGTGCTAGGTAAATTAATGAACTGTAATGTAATTTGCATTTATTCAAACTAGGGTAAAAATGTCATGGTTGAAATTGTGAGAGGAAGGCCTGCTGTGTACAGAAAATATATTCCTCCTCAAATGTTGTGCTCTTGTTTCTGTGCCAGTATCTGACTGAGCAATGAGGGGGCAGTAGATGGGAGATGGGTTCTTAGTACTGATCTGTGACAGATGCAGAAGATGGTCTGGTGTGCTATGGGAAATGCTATGTGTAGCACCAGGAAGGACAAGAAATACTGTCCTGAATAGAGCCTGGAGTTTACTAGTGATTGGCACAGAAAATACTTCATTGTGGGAAGTATGCCAACCAAGCAGCTACAAGTCTGTCTTAAGCTTTTGTAACTGCAAAAAATACTGGAAACTACATCAGAGTAGTTACAGTGGTATGTTCAATAGCTCTGAGGTATGTGAGATGGACTACTGGAAGGCACCACTGCTAAGGATTCTTATGCACTTGTTGCCAAACATGTATCTTCCAAGGTCACAAATTGCTGTCATGCCCTTGGTAGGAAGTACAAGATGCAGCTAACAATATCTGATATGCTATCTCAAGAATAGTGCCTGGATGTAGGCTGGGACTTGACTTGCAGCCCACAGTGGAGGCTGCATAAAGATAGGTGGATTTTACTTCAGGAAACCATGCACACTTCATGTAGAAGATGAAACTATTTTTCATCTTTTCAACAACATAACTTGAGAGAGTATGCCTTCATGGAAAGCCACAGAAGTGTGTGCAATATAGAATAGTGCTAACAAGCCAGTATTAAACTAGCTAGCTCAGGTCACAGATACATACAATGTATCTGTGGAAACACAAAGGACAGAATAAATTAACCCGGTGTAAGATGGAGGCTGATACTGCTATAACTTGCATTTATCTCTTAGACTTTTCCATTTGCTTAAAATCATGTGATTCATCTCAGTATAGATGTAATTGTAACAATCCATTTTATGGCAGATTGTCCTAGTATAGAGTTTCTGTCTATTTCTTTTCTGCCTTAATGTATAGATATATTTTTCATATATAGACAAAGAAACATGCCTTGCACAAAATAGAAAATTGTATTTCTCTTCCATCTGTATAGCTATACAGGAGACTTCAACCTATCTCATCTAATTGCTTACTTTCTTCATTTACTGTTTCTTCTTCACACAAGAGTGTGACAGTCCAGCATTCATTGGTTAAGAAGATGGAAATTTTTGTTCCTGTGTTCAAAGTATCTAAACTTCACACAGGTTTGCATTTTCAAAGGTCATTAAGGAGGAGTTTCAAACCTTATGCAGCATTTACATGAATAAAGCCAGTAAAAAAAGTCTTTCTAGATACCCAGCTGCAGATTTAGATGCCTAAGTACCTTTGAAAATCGGGTCTACAGACTTCTGCTAATGATGTTAAGAGAACATAAAGAACAAGAAAGGAATTTCAAGCAAGAATTTCCAACTTTCATGTTTTGTACTGTGGGTAAATCAATAGCTATGCACTTGTAATACCATTTGTATGTTATTTCTAGTATTCTCAGCCCCAATATTTAAGATTTTGAGAATATTTTTTTTCTCGAACTGCTGTCATACATTATTGTAACTAAAACCAGAATATACATATTAAGGGAAAAATAAATGGAAGCAGCCTTAAATTTTTGGCTGTTCAAGGCCTCTGTCATCCCCACTGCATTTCTCAGTGCTACTAGGAGGTAACAGGTGTAGTATGTTAATGGAATAGTATGGGAATTTCCTGAGAGCACTTTAAAAAAACCTAAACATATCTCTTAGCCCTTTTGTAAGCCATCCAAACCTCCAGGATTCTGTCTTCAGGCAATTTAGTAGTCTTTCTGATGTTCAGTTTCACTGAAAGAAATCCACATCTGTCTACTTGTTCCTTTGAGTTCCAGGGCTGCTAATTATACCCTGGCATTTATCTTGGGCATGTGTGACCCTGTTCATTAACTTACTAGGTCAAGGCTTATCTTCACATGATGTAGAACTTTAATAGACCCTCAAATTGTTATCTGTAAATAAGATTCACTAACCCTGCTACGCCTAGAACATTTTCAATTGTCTACTTCAATGTTTCCCAGAGAGAGAGGAAAAGTCTGCAATTTAATTCTGATGCTGAATATTCACCTTTTTCTGACTATTTGTTACTGAATCCATCCAATACTGTTGCATTTTGTATTAGGAAGAAGAGAGAAACTCAAGATTTTTTTGAGTCATGAAACAAAGCTATTGTAGAAAAGAAAGAGAAAGCCATACCTGTTGTAGGCAAATACAATTCCATAGAAACAGATGAATCTGAGGCTGATATAAATAAACAAAACATCATTTGTGTTGAAGAACTGTTATATAAAGTGGAAAAAAATGAGGAGTCATTCAGGACAGAAAGCCCTCTCCAATTTCTCAAAAATCTGTTATGTGTTAGTTTTACCATTAATAATTTCTGTCTCTGCTTTGAAAATATAGGAAAGCACTTGAACTAAAGCTACGGACTTGTAAAATAGAGCTGCACACTGCTTATGAGACCTCAAATATCTGTCTATTATTATGGATTTTTTGGTGGATATCACAAATAGCAGGAACAGCAGCTTGTGCCATGATGAGCAGCCCTGCAGCATGGGCACTGTGAAGTGTTGAGGGTCAGTAGCTACCTGCAAACTAGAACTGGACAGCTACATAGAATTTAGCATGCTCTGTGACAGGCCAGAGTAATTTGGTCCCTCAAATTTACTCTGGATATCCTGAAAATAGATCTGGCTCCTGTTCTTCTAAAACCAGATGAGCAGTAGAGAACAGTTCAAATGAAACCAGCATGAGGCACACTTGTATTAAATAGCTTTATAGGAGGTAGCCTTGTATTAAATAACTTTAAAGAATACACTACATGCTACTAAAACCAACTGGTGCTGTCATTCTTTATATCTGCTCCAAAATGATGGCTATCAGGCTGATATTTTTTTGCAGATTGTAAAGAGTGAAGATGTACCCTGCCTTTTATAGCTCAAGGATACATGTTTTAAGTATAAGAATTAATTTTTCACATAAAATGTTGTAACCAAAAGGCACACTTTAGAGTAATGCAGCTTTAAAATAAAAACACTGCAACTGACACTGAATTATTATTGTATTCTGGCTAGCAGTGTACATGCTGCAATTTTCTGCAGAATGAGTGCTAAATCCATAGAGTGCTTAACTTACTGATTACTTACTCTCTAGTGTATATTGAAAGGTTACTTTTTTAAAAAAATATTGATATTAGAAAATACAAAGAGCAATCTTCCAGTACTTTAAGCTTCAACTATTCAAGTGTTCTTTGTCTTGATGTTTCAAACCTCCATTCATTTTCAATATAATTTAATTACTGAGTATATATATAATTTAATTACTGAGTATTAAATACTGTATCTGTCTGCCCATGTGTCAGCAGCAGCAAATTAGGTACTTAAAGATCTAACTACGAATATTTTCCCCTGCAGTTCACTGCATGAACTAAGATCACATTTTCTTTTGTCAGAAAAGGATTAATTCTAAAGGCCTGACTGAGATACAGGTAAAAGTTTTTCTCTTAAATGTTAGCTTTTAAAACCAGCGGTAGGCAATTTAATGAAGATTGGCAAAAAAAGAAAAAGGTACATGGAGATTGAAAAAAACAATCTGGATTTATTTTCTGTGTTAACCTAGACATGAACATGGAATTGTGTTTTTAAAATTAATTTTCCAGAACAATATTGGAGATAAAACATTTTTCACTGTCACAGTTCCACTGATAGGTCTGAGTACAGGGCTCAGCTCCAGGTTTCTGTCCTCTCACTCAGAGGAGCTTGGTGACATTTCTGATGTGGTGATTCCAACACTTTGGCAAAATAGTAATGAATTTAGTGACCTCAGATCTCTCTTGCCATTCACCTTACCTATGTATTCTTGTAACATCTGCTTCACAGAAACAGTGCAATGCCTTGGCCTTTAGCACTAATGTAGCTCCACTAATGATCCCTGCAGAAGTCTGTCCTGCAGACAGATGCCTGTGGTTTCACTGTGGTCCTGTGAGGTACAACTTATGTGGCTCTTTGTGTGAGTGAATATTTTTCAATACCCTTTTTATTGGAAACACCACTTGCAGAAGTACCCCTTGCTGTACCATTTGGCACTACAGAGCTGATGAAGATTTTGCTTTCCCTGCAGGAAAGAAAGGGGTTTTGAAGATGTCACACACTGCTTAAAAAGAATATGCTTGTCCAGACTTCACTAAATGACCTCTCTTGTTAGGTGTATCAATCACAATGTGATTTACTAATTTAGCAAACCTGAGAGAGTGAGAAGGGTGAGGTGGAAAAAATACAGAGCAGAGATTACCACATGCAAATCATTGCTGGCTCCTCTAAAAGGTCAGTCTGTCCTCACTTCACTGTGACCAGTTTATCCCATTTGCAACACCTATCGCTGCACTACCATTTACATTTTGTGAAAGAAAACACTAAAATTCATATAATTTCAAATAAATAATTCATGTATATGTGTATATATAATTAAGCTTCTATGCACACATACACAACATCCATGCACACATATATAAATGTATATATATAAATGCCACCTATAAAAAGTGATTATTTTACACATATATAATACAGATATATAGCAGTGAACATATATTTATATGGAACTATTAATATATGCATTATATATATTGCTATTACTACTATTATAATTATTATTCTAGACATGTAATTTGTAGAATATCTTTCTGAGTTTTCACACTGCTTTCATCTTATTACCTGGTGAGCCACTGCTTTTGATGTTGGCATACTTGTATTTTTCAATTTGGTGTTTGGATTTAAAGGTAATGTTGCTGCATATGCTGAAACCATTTGCATTGCCCTTTTAAAACGATGGTATTTTTTCTAAAATCTTTATTCATTGAACATATTCTTGCCAGTAGAGGAAAGTCTTTTTGCTGACCTTACACTGAGCAAGGCCAGGGTTCTCTCTTGTTAAGCCATGAACTCCTAATTTGAATTTGTAATGTTTTACACAAAGACACTTTAAAAGAGAAATGATCTTTTTCTGCATGCTGTACAGTAACTCTAATGAAGCTAAATTGCACAGGGAAACATATTTGGCTGTAGGAAATAAGCAATGATGTTGGGGTTTGCATAACCAAAGCAGAACGAACCCCTGGAGAGGTGCAGACTGTACTGGCAGCATGCTAAATGCAGTGCAATGATGGATGATAGATGATTGCCCATGGGAGAAAGCAGGGAGTGAAAGGCGTGAACAAACACAGGCACAAAGTTGTGCCATATGGCAGCATTTGAGAAGGGAGAAAGGAGGAGGTATCTTGTCCCATTGCTTCCTCTTCTCCCTCCCACATACCTTACTACTGAGAGAAACCCAAGCAGTAGAGGCATGAAATGGCCTCTGTAGTTTCTATCTGTCTTTGGGAAAAGACGTGATGAGTTAGCTAGGATCATTTTTATTTCTTAGAATTTACAAGTTGATTTGGATTATTAACTGATGGATTAGGTTCTGAATGGAAAATCAAGTCTATGTTTTTGGAGATTAAATACTTGCAAGATGAGGAAATTAAGGAGAGATGAACTAGGTATCTGGGTGCTTGAATCTGGAATAGAACTCCGGATGTTTGATTGATTTTATTTAAATTTACTGTTTCTACCTTTGTAATGGCATATAATATGGGTAACTGAGGGACAAAAGGGGAAGAACGTGGCAGGGTTGATTCTAGAAGTGTGACTTTATTTTGTGGTCATCTTGAATAAATGAGGATGGCTAGACAGATTAGGGATTTTCTGCAACACTAATGGAAGTTCTAAAAAGTATAATTCTTCACTCCTTTAATTATCCATCCCTTGTTTTCAAAAACTCCACTTTGTGCATGTCAGAATAATCTTTTCTGTACATTCTAAAATTGAAGGCAGAGATCCCCTTTGTAGATTTATGATGATTAAATGTCTCAATAAGATAACATTTATTAAAAAAGATGAATAATTACTTTTTATTTTGAATAATGTTATTGTGTTGGATAATGCAGAATAAAATTTACCTTTTATTTTAACAGACTGACAAATATTTTTTTTTCTAGATATTTTTATTCCACTCTATTATAACATTTTTTTAGCATACTGTGAAGGTCTGTGATTGATCAAGTACTAATCCACCAATCCATTAAGTATGTGAGGCTACACAAAACTTCAGTCCTGGCAATTAAGAAAGCTCCCTTAATTTCTTTGGAATGGGCTAAGCTGAAGAGTTGCACCTCAAGTGCTGATGCGGAGTCACATCACAGAGCTCCATGGGCTGGTCTGCTGAGCTGCCTAGGTGAATCCAGAAATAATTTTTAAATGATTTATGCATTCTCTTATTCACAAGTCATCAGCGAAAGACACAATTTTCACCTGCCTAAGTCATTCCTAACTGCATAACTCACAGCTTATCTCCAGGATTATATGCAAAAGCTCGTAACTTTTTCTAAAAATCTGAGCTCACTTATGGTTCTTCTATTTTTCAATTGAGGAATGGTGCTAAAATCTTTGGCATTCCCTGGACTGGAGGTTTTAAAAATTACTTGCTTGCATGTGAAGGCCTCAAGTAGCACCTCTAGCAGACATCTCATAACCACCTGACAAGATTAAAGAAACAAATTTGCCTAAGGTTATTTTGAATAATGAATTGTTGTAACTAAATTACTTAATAAGTCATCACAGATGTTGAAAATTAATATTTTTATCTCAAGGATGAGTTCAAAAACCTTTTTGTGTAAGGGTGGGGTCCAGTTTGTTGTAGTAGGATTTGCCGTCTTTTATGTCTACTTACTTCCCTCAAGAGAATGTAAGTTTTCCTTTTCCTGTCACCCAAGTATCTATTTTTAAAAAACACCATCAAATTTAAGAAAGGTATTAAAATGGTAGAAAAGAGCTACCATTCATAGATCCTGGGGCCCATATTTTAATGACCCTATCTACACACAGAAATTTGGCTTTTGTTTCTGAAAGAATGTTTGCATAAGAAAATGTGGGGTAAATATTTGAAAGAAATGCCTTGGGAGCCCTAGTGGGTTTGTCCCCTCATTGTAGATGTGTAATGTGCACCTTTGTGAGACTGTAAAATTCCTAAATAGACTAAATGTTTCTGAACTTTTCTAAGGATAAATCACAACCTAATACTCAGGTTGCAGAGGAATGAGACAGGTGCAGCAGTGGACAACCTGCAAATAAATGCTGGGTCAGTCTTAAAGGACTTCTGTCTGTTTTGCTATTGAGACTCCATGGAAAATGGTTCCTGAATCAGCTATCTGCCACCAACTGTGAGTATGTCCAAATATTCATTTGACACTTGTATCTTGAAAATACCCAAATACATACATGGTAGAGAGAATTGACTGCAGCTCTGGGTCTGCATGTCTCTGGGTAACCACATTCGATGTGTTTCTAAAGTGTTATTATAGCTCTCCAAAATGTTTTCTGAATTTTAAACATATATAAAAACAGACTCAGTAGCCACCGTACACAGATAGAGCTGTCCTTTCAAAGTCAGATCCAACAATGGAAATTACAGCTCAGCTGTTCAATCAACACAGCAGTAGGCAAATGTTGGTGTGAAATATACTCAAAGTAATTTCAATTAACAACAATCAAATTATACTTGGTTTTACAATAGGATGCCGGGAGTGAGAAGTAAGATGCACAGCATCTCTACAGGTGATAAATGCAGATCTGGCCTGCTGCTCACCTGGGTTTTTCAGATTACTTCTAGGCAATAATAATATCAGTGCAACCAGGGAAATGAGCAGAGCAGCAGTTAGTGGGATGATATAATGTGAAAAGGAAAGGAAGAAGTAACATGTTCAGCCTGATGGAAACAGAATGAACACAACCTTTTCTCAGCATCTATTTTTCTCTTAGCCTGGGAGGAGGAGAAGTAAAGAGAAACAGTTGTCAGCAAGGATGAAGATATCACACAAGAGAACAGCAAACTACTGCTGTTCTCAATTTAGGGTAGAAAGTGTATTCATCAACATAGAGATATCAGAGCTTCAAACATAATTCAGACAGCTGAATATTACTGATATGTATAGCTTGGCAGAGGCCTAGTAACTCCAGACTTTTTTCAGCAAAATGATTGTACTTAACCTGAACTATCTGAGCATATAATGTAGTAGAGAAGCCCCAAATTTTCAGTGACATTCTCAGTAAGAACACTCTATTCTTGTAGTCCAGAAGTTCTTACAGATAGCTAGGCAATTTTCTGCTTTCAGTAGTGTTTCTCAAATACTGAGAATTATGGGAGGATTTCTGAAAGTAAACAGAAAGGAACGTTAATAACTTAATACATGCAGACTAATTATAAATCTTTGTACATAGTAAGACCAACATTCTCTTAAGTAAAGATTCCTGTTATTTCTTAATAATTTTATTGCAAATTAGTCATTTTTACCTAGCTGGAACCTTATGAGCTAAAATCAAACTTGTTCAGCATTTGGAAGTGGTGTTCTCAAGCTGATTTTTGCCAAGCAGGGACAATGACAAGACCAGAGCTTTACTTATTAGCAGAACATCCATTCATTTGCTGTACTCATTTGCCATCTCATTAACATTAACTCACAGAAACTCAGTTTGACCAGATGAGTCAGCGAGGTGAGCCAATAGGAACTGTGAAAAACTTGTCTGACTGCATGTTGTTCTTTCCTCATAGACAGCTGCAGAGATTGGCATTTTGTGGGAAATATGATCTGTACCTAAGTCTAAAACAATGCATGTAGAAATAAAAAATGGTGGATAATGCTGAAAAAAAGTACTACTGGCAGCACGTAGTAGAACATACTGAATTTCTGTTACAGATGCATTTATTGAGGTTGCTCATTTCATGTAATAATTTTGTCTCTCTGAAAGTTGTGACAAATGTTGAACCTAAACTGAATATAATATGTTTATATGAGAAAAGGAAACTGTAAAGTGAGAAAGTTGATGATAATTTTTATGCACTTTCAAATGTGAGATTGACAAACTTGTTCCTGGAATAGCTGAGATACCACTAACTAGTAGCACAAACGAAGGCTGAAGAAGCAGTATGTTTTTTCATGACTACTATTAACCAGCTTTTTCAATATTTCTGAAAATGAATGGGATCAAAAATATGTGTTGTGTTTCTTCAGGACAAAAATAGGTGTTAGGTATTTTGTAGGCAGATTCCTTTTTGTGTGTCATTTCTGGTAGTTTGCTTACTCACACTACACAGGGCTTTAATCTTCTATTTTAGACATGCCCACAGAATGATTTTCAAGGATTTTTCTTGTCAACCACTGTGAACAGCACAAAGAGCTTGCAAAGAAAACAGCATAGTAAGAGCATAGACCAATTTTTGAAGGGGACTGACTGTCAGTGTGCAATTTTTGACACACTGACTGTTAGACAGGGAAAGATGAGGAAATATTCTGAAAATCTGGCCACTTAATATCAATCCGAAACCAACTGAAGCAGCACTAAGGAAATGAAACTCTTCTTTCTTATTCAAATTTATAATATTTATAATCTCACTTTCCCCTGGAGCAGTGTTGCCTTGATGATTCTCATGCAAACCCTTTTTTTTTCTATGGACTACATAGATCAAGCTGAATGCTAGATAAATAATAAATCAAGTTACTTGGGGTTATGTGTTGTTTACCCAATTGACCAGGTTGTTCTTGCTACACTGTCCTTCTCCATTTCAACTGCTATTAATACCCACAGCATGACTTGAGAATTAATAGCCTATTTAGTGCTGTTGTTCTGAGGAACAGTTGAAAACTTATGCTAATAAATTACTTGATTAGTGTCATTTGACACAATGTGAATAATTTGTCAGTGGCAAGTGTCTTCCCTCTTGGGAGAGCGAAGGTTAAGCAGAGACAAAATAGAAAAGCAAATATGTGAACATCAGCATCATTATTCCTGGAACAGAACACGAATATCTTTCTCTATTTCCTATGTCACAGAGGTTCTTGTTTACGATTTCATAACCTTTCCTGATGACCAAACTTTTTTTGCTGTCTTGCCTGCTAAAAGTATAGTAAAATGTGAAGGACTAAAACACCTACTAAGAGTCTGAAGAAACAAATGATAAAATATTTTCACATTTTAGATGATAGAAATTGTCTTTAAAATGTACATATAATCAAAATATTTTACATTTCACCATTTTGGTTTTTTTTCCTCTAGGATTAAGGCAAGGAAAAGGTAAATTGATTAAAAGTCAAAGTTTCAAAGTACATGTTTGGGGTTTTTTTTTTAGACCACTTTTTTTTTTTTATACATCATTTTGTATGTACATCGAAGAGTTGGTATGAAATCTGTAGGATAGGAATTTCTCTATATTAGAATCTATTTAAAGGGAAAACTTTACAGAGTGTCTGTCCTTTTGAAGCAATGGGACGTAACGGAGCGTGCAGTGAAGAGATGTGTCAAAACCCTTAGAGGTGAATGTACAATTCTCTCTCTTACCAAGATATTTTTCTATACCAACACATTTATCTAGTTAACCTCAAATGCAAATTTAAACCTTAGTATATAGTCAGTGGAGAGTTCTGAAGGTGATCTAGTTGTTCTTAAGTATTATAATTAGATAATACTGTTTTTCCCTTATAAGTCTATTCAAACAAATACTTCCCATTTGCCTTTTACCATGCAGTTAATATGGCTTCATGATTTAAGTCTGAGTATGTAATATGGTAGTGTTTACCTTCTGTAACTCGGCCAAATAGCAGTTAATAGTTCTGCTTCAATTTGTTCCAACAAGATGCTTCTGTGTTAATATACAATATGCAAACCAAGTTGAAATATTTCCTTTCAAAATAGCTGATTAAGTACTGTTTATATTTTTGCAATATTTAAGTATGTTAATCTTGAATGATGGTCCCATTGTTTTAGCTACTGTACAAACACAAGGGGAAAAAAATAAGTGCTCAAGAGTTTGGGCTTCAATTTTATCACAAGATAGACATGTGCAGGTTGATTGGTGATCATAAAGAAAGAGCAAAGTAAATTACAGAGTGGTGGTTGTGACAGGCAGTCATTGCTGAACATTTCCAGCTTTATTATTGTTCCTCAAGCAGGCTTCATGAAATGGGAGGTTTGTAGAAAGATGTTGTGGTGCTGATTTTCCAAATGCCAAATGTCAGCATAACAGAAAGAAGAGTGACCAAAAACAAACACAGAAAGAAAAGGGCAACGAGAGCTGTCGCCATGGAGTAGTTAGAAATGAAACTGTTATTTCTCATTTACTATTGGAAAAGTTTATAAGGGAAACAAAACTGAAGAAAAGTGGTGGAAATTTGATATTACAGTGAACGGAAAAAAAGTGAGAAAAGCATTTAGAGATATGAATCATCTGGATAAATAGACAAATTTGGGATATGATCTGTCAGACAAAATTCTGAACGGTTAGCAGTAGAACAACCTCAATCTTGTTCTGAGAAAAGCTTTTTGCATTAAATGGAACATAACAGCTGAAAGAGATTTCTGTTGCGTGGATGGAAAGGAGAACAGGTCTTAGACATCTTTTGCTGAAAATTGAAAATATGTTATCTTTCAGTGCTGCTAAATTTCTTTTTGCAAATGTTTAAGATGGCTTTACTCATAGCTACATTTGTGAACAGGTAGTTGTCATAAATCACCGCAAAGCATTCTCAGATCTCTCTCATAAAGATAACAGAATATAACTGAACAGAAGTTTCACTTGGATTTCAGGCTTACAAAAGCTGAATATTTGTTGCTTTATTGAGAAAAGTTTGTTTTGTAAAATAATTTTCTACTTTTTTTAACACTGCTACTCAAAGGTAAATTCACCAACAAGACAGGAGAGTATTTAGGCATGCCCTTGTGTGACATGGTCTTTCATTTGGAATAAAAAGGGTCTCTCCAGTTATATGAGTTGTAGACTTTTGTATACTTTAGAGAGAATGATGTCTATTAAATTAAATTGAAAAAAAAAAATCTTAGTAAAAACTCAGAAGTCAGAAGAAGACCTGTCAGTCTTTTCACCAAGAGTTTGCAAAAAAGAGCCTCACATAAATTAGGGAAGAAAATTACCTGAGAGACTATCAGTCTGAAGCTTGATGGAGCAGGAAACAGGGGAATTGTTGAGGCTAGAGTAGTAAACAAACAGGGTTGTGAGCCATGTGAGAAGGGAATTTGATGAAAATGCAATGTGTAGAGACATGCAGTACAAACAGAAATAGAAAAATGATTGCTTAGCTTCACAAGAAAAATCCAGTCATCTTGAAGCTGGAAGTCTGCATATGTTTTATGTTGGATTCTAGTTCAGAGATGCAAAACAGGGAGAGTCAGGATGGGCATACTAGGAAGAATATCAGAGATGATAAAGATTACATTTTCTTTCATTTAGACTTCATTGTTCCAGACAAGTGAATTCTTGACATGCTTGGTGGACCAAAACAGCTAGCAACTCAAACACCTACTGAGAGACCAGAAGATGTCTGGATGGAATGATATATTCTGCATACATTCACTGAAAAACTGTCTGTACCACAAAGAATAGAAGAGTTTAAATAATAGATTGGTTAAGGAGAAAGAATGACTAAGGTAGTGAGCTCTGCCTCCAATGGAAAGACATTTGCTTTACAAATATCCTTAGAGATCAGGGCATTGGCAAGAAGAAATATATAAGAATGAGACATTTAGAAAAGGGTAAAGAGAAGGTACACTTGAAATTTAGTTCAAAAAATCAGACAAATCTGGACACAGGTTTTTTTTTTTCCCCCAGATTTATCTTCGCTAGTCATTCACTATTGCCAGCTGGTGAAACATCAAGCAGTAAGCAATGTCATTTCACACTATTGTAGCATCAATGTGGTGGTCATTTGCACCATCTGTCACACAAATGCTATTGGACAGAGAAAGCACTTCCTGAGAGCAATGTTAAAATGGCACTGAGAATCAGATAAACAGTTCCTGTGGCAAAAATCAAGGAAATCAAAGATACTGCAGCAGACAAAACAGAAAAAGGAAACAGAGGAATTAAACATAATACTGCTGCTGAGCCCTGAAAGATCCTCTTCTGCAGCTTTATTCTTGCCATTCATATTAAGTCAAAAGGATGAAATCTAGACTAAGACTACAACAGACTGGTGTATTTTTAAGAGAGAAATAATGCAGAGCATATGCATTATTACATGATATCATGATGCAGAGGAAAAGTCTGCATTGCTTATTGTTATACACTTCGGTCAACACCACAGTGATGGATGAGCTATAACTGCTAGTACACGTGCCTCCTTGTGAGACCATTAACCATATTTGTAGCTTTCAAGCCTTGGTGATTTCTTTTACACTGTATCTCCCTACACTATGAAGTAACTCAACCTCACTTAAAAAAGCAGGCAGGCAAACCATGGAGCTCAGCTTGAGGGAATTATCATGCCTTCTCAGCAAGGTAAATTAGTACTCATTCGTGCAGCTGCAAGAGCTGTGTGCAGCTTCTGTTAGGCTGCTTCTGGTACCTGAACTATCTAAGGTACCAGTGTGCTGCAACACTGTCTGAAGTATGGATATAGCTTACCTCTATAGCAGTAACAATATCTAAAATTCAGTGCAATAACCATGAAATCTCTGAAGCTCTCTGACTGGAATAATTGTTCTCCCTTAGAAATTTCTTCTGTGGTTGCAAACCTACAGCAAGGCAATATTCAGTAAAATCAACATTAGTGCATACTTCCCCAAAGCCACTACTTTAGTTAAAATGAAGAATAAAAGGTAGCTGCATGTGATATCACCACATATTAAGCATTTGTGTCTCTGCCTGTTTTAAGTGGCAATCAATTTAAAAATAGAAGTTTCTAGAGATTTTTTTTTCCCCTGCTGTTCTGGCCTATTCTAATTAAGCATGTTTGATTTTTAGATTTGGGAGATTATCTCTGGTATTAGGCCACTACTTGCAAGGGTTTGCAAATAAAGAGTCTAAGATTTGGGGGTTTTGTGCCTTTTTTTTTTTTTTTTCAAGTTCTATGTTAATTCTCATTTTATGGTATATAGAGATTTTTACCTAAATCCTATAAACACCTCTGCTATACACAGATAGTTCCCAAAAGGCATAAATATTTTTTTTTTAGGCAACCCGAAAACAGATGGAAGTACAGCAACATATTTTGTATGTACAGGTTAGCTTGTTCTTGTAATACAAAGAAACTCCAAAGAAATAAACATCACCAAATGTCATCACATGTTACTGTCACAGGGAATTCAATTTGAGAAGGCTGCTTATTTGCCAGTGTAATTAGATAGCATTTCCTACAGTAGAAAGATGCTTAGCCTTAAGGAGCTAGGGATGCAATTTCTCTGAATGACTGCCTTATGGTTAGAAATTACCTCAGGAGAAAAAAGAATGTCTGTATTTTAGCGCTCAGTGGTGCAAGTAGAATATGGATTTCCATCCTATGCCTATTTAATACACTTTTTGAGGGAAGCTTGAACTTTGAAAATCTTTTATGATCCTTGTGAGTATTTTATCAATATGGTAGTTGGAAGGGATGCATGGATTATACTATCAATGTTGGTGAAGATATTGTCTATTATTAATTTCCAGCTAATAGAATTTGAAATGAGTTTATAATCACTTTATTTTTTGCGCAATTGGTAGGCATGCACGTGCTCTTGTGTGTGAAAATGTGCTTGTATGCATTACTACCATTCTCCCAAAGTTGATATGGGTGTATTCCACAAAGGATGTGTAATGAGCAAACCATTCAAGCTAAATCGTCTGGCAAAAATGATATACCACAGAAGGGCCTCTGAATTTTTCATCAAAGAAAGGTACTCAGTTGTTAAATGTGTCATTTCTGGTAGCACAGAATATTTCAGGACATATTCAAATACTTGAATACTCAAATAGTTTGAATACACAGCATTCACAACTACTTGTATCAGTGAGCATAAAAAAAAAATTAATCATTGCTTTGTTTAAAAATTCAGGGTAGCCTAATTTCTACCAAATGAAAAGTATTAGTGAGTTGAAACACCTTTGAGGAGCAGACAATAATGTTGCTGGATAGGATTGTCTGTGGAATTCCTTGAGGTTTAGTTTTAGGGGCAGTCTTTTTCTATTAATGATGCGGGTGCAAACAGCAGGATCATGCTAATGAAACCTGGAGATGACGCAAAGTTGAGAGACAAAATCAGAACAGAAGAGGATTGGAATATTTTACAAGAAGATGAGGGCAGAGAGCTACGAGAGGAAGGCAGATGGAAGAGCTGAAGGTTCACTAGGACAGCCCTTAGGAATATGAAAGGCATCTAAACCCTGTGCAATCAAGAGCTAAGTATCCTTCTAAAGGAGCAGGGCAAAAGCAACACAGTTCATGTAAGAAAGAAAGAAAACCATTTGTCACTATTTTAGTGGAGCTTGCTCACTTTTTGCAAAAGAATGTATATTTCTGCTAATGATGGCAGGACACCATTCCTATGTTCAGTAAGTGTTGCACCAGATTACATAAATAGAAGTTGCACACAGACATGCACAAATATAAAACCATTTGTATTAAAACTTCTAATAGCTGCACTCAGGTGGATTTTAATGTCATGATAGAACAGTAAGCCTAAGATCTGGTTGTGTTTTCTTCTCTAAAGAGATTCTTAATTTTAATTAAATTCCACTGTTTATTTCTAATTCAACATAGCAGTATTTGGAACAAAAATGAAAAGCCCTGCTACCACATGGAATAGGTTTTATGTGAGGAAGACTACTCCTTTAATAACTCACCACAGTGCTTCTTGGGTATGAATTAAGTTTAACCAAGTGACCAACGAAATTCAGAATACTTGTGATACTGAGGATTACAGAACAATATGAAATGGTTTTCCTTAGATAGAGGTCATGACTCAAAGCTAGATTAGAGCCATCTTTTGTGGGGATAAGAAGACAGGAGAAACATACATTTTATTATGCTTGGCTTTACACTGAAGGTGAAAAAAATAAAAAAAAATAGAATTAAGAAAGTACTGTCTCTTCGGTAAAGTGACACAAATGAAGCCATTACTGTTAAAAAAAAGAAAATTAAAATACTGAACTTTGTGGATCGCTATTTATGCCTTATTCAAGGCAAAAGCTGTGATTGTTTCTTAAATACCTGCTTCACTTCTCTCCCGTGACCTGTCTGTCACTTGGCATGAGTAATGAATACTTCTCACTAGCTCTGCATTTCTAGTCAAAGGGCAGCGAGTGGATATAGAATAAAGGGTCAGCAAATGACAAAAGATCTTTATCAGCAACAGACAAACCCAAGGAAATTCCAGTGGTTACAGTAACATTTGTGATTATGAAGTTGTTTTTTTTTTTCCTACACATCATGTCTTTTTCACACATCCTTTCCTCTATTCACTTCTTCAGTGGTACCATTGATGCAATCTTTAAAGCATAATGTTGCACTATTGATAAATGCCTTTGAGATTACTTTTCAAAACTAAACAGATATGAACTACATCTTCTTAAAAATGCATTTGAAAACTCAAAACTTCTCAGATAATGAGAGACATTGACTTAATATACTAATTTAATTAGTGGTGAAAGTAAACAAATTGCCTGAGCAGAGTGAAAGACCCTGCTCACTTACAGAGATATCTTCAAAATTATATATCCAGTCAGTAGAGAGAGATTAAGATAATTGCTCCAAACAATGTGAGCTTTTATAAAGGGCTTTTCTTCCCACTGCGACCTGAAGCTTTGAAGAGCGTTTCCACAGGGATAGGAAGCGTTTTCTTATGAAAGGAGTTTCTCAAACTTCAAACACTTTTCACATTAATGGGGGGAAAAAAAATTAATTGTAATCACTATAAGGTTGTTCCAAAGGCAAAAATCATGACTGGAATATGTACATCAGACAAAAATCAGGAGAAACAAAATGTTCACCTCATCAGACTGTATAAATATCTCTGTTATGAGTGTATCTTTGGTGGAAATACAACATCTGTTTGCAGAGTTTACTGCAGACTTTACAGTATTACAGATTTTCCTCCAGGTAACATGGAAGGTAATTTCCAAGCTCTGTAGGAAAAAAAACCTCTCAAATAGTAGTAGGCTAGGTGCTGCTGGTTTTACTTAGTAACTACAGTAAGTTCCTCCTGTTGTGTGAAATGTTATACAATTTTCCAGATAAAAATATTCTCACAAGCTTAAACTGTCTCCAGTCTAGATAGAAGTAATAGGTAAAGGAGACAAAGGCCAAAACTTTGTGTTTTGTCTCATGCTTCTCACTTCTGGAAGTGTAAGGACTGATTCCTGCCCCAGCTTGTCTTCCCTTGACCAGCTGCCCCCAGACCGCACAAAGACCTGTGCTGAAAAACTAGAACCTATCACTACGGAAGGCCAACAAAGAAATCTCCTTCCTGACATTCAAAAACTAATAATCATTTAAACATCTGGCCACTGTTCTCCATTCCTGTGAGGGAACAGTGAGGACCAGATGCTCACTGAGGAATGGGAAGCCAAGACCTCTTGGTGACCCAACAAAAGCTGTGCTCTCATTCAACTTTTGATTAAACTTCCTGCAGAAACCTGTTCAGGGCATATATCTGTCTGTCCCTGCTCAGCTTCTTTTCATGTCAAACTGAGCTTAAGATGGTTTTGGTAGCCACCTTCATCTGTGTCCTGTAGAACTATCCTTCTGGTCAACATGGATGATTCTCATGGTCTGCAAAATTTCTCTATCTGGTACAAATTGTTTAAGGCAATAATCTGTATTTTAAGGCAATAATATCTGTTCCCATGTTTCACTTGCATTTTTTTTTTTCCTGTGACTTCATACATACTGGTTACTTTGTGAAAACAAACTTCATTTGCAGGATGATTCTGATCTTTCTTTTTTTTTTTTTTTTTATGGGCTTTTGTTGCTTTTCAGTGTTTTTTTTTCAGAGATACTTTTTATTTTTACATAATGAAAAAATCAACTCAGACGGAAAGAAGTTTTATATCTGTAGTGGGAAACGTTCTGTCCGAGTTCATAATGAAACTCAAAAAGAGGTTTTGGTGACAAACTTCTGAATCTATCAGGCTTGGAAGCATGGCATGATACTGCTCTTCCCAATTAGGTCTACAAACACATGGCATTTGTTGAAGGCATAATAATGATATACAATCATTACTGCTACTTTAAAAACAAGGACAGCTTGAGTAATGGAAAATTATTTTAGAGGATAGAATTGAGACAACTTGATTCCTATCGATATCTTTCATCTGTAACATCAGAGGTGCTCAAATTTTTGATGGCATATTCCACCCTGTCTTACTTCCTCAGGAAAGGAGGTATGAAATGTTCTTGTACCCCGTCCCAGGCCATTTTCTTTTCTGAGGACCCTGTGAGCTTTTGCTGCTATACTATCACATGACATCCCATAATGTTGCACCTCTGTGTGGTTGTGTGACACCAGTACCCATGCAGGAGTGGGAGCATAGGCAATGTGTAGGATGCACAGGAACACAAAAGCATGGGAAAGTTGCAGCTTGCACATCCCCCCATAGAACTGGAACTGCACCTAACAGGTGAGATGGGCATGTCTTCATTACACTTACTTGTGACTATAAAACAAGATCGATCAGAACTCACAAAACAATAAAACTGGTGTGACACCTCTGATGTCTACCTTTGTTTCAAAGACAATTTTTGTATTGGTTTGTAGTATCAGAGGCTATGGATAAAGTGAGCCATACTGGGCACTTCAAAGTAAGTATAGGGGACATTCTGAGTAAATAATACAGGTGTTTAGGTAAGAATATGTCTTCTAGACATAACAGGAGAAAATAAGATTGAATTATAGTAAAATTAAATATGAATAGCCTTGTCAAAAGTGGGATTTTCCTTTAGGCAGGAAGTTCCAATATTTAAAAATCTCTGTTCCAAATCATCCAGTAATTTTAATAGATTTTAAAAGGCATAAACCAGGAAATGTTTTTTATATTTTTACTTAAAGTCAAACAAATATTTCTTGAAATAGAAAAAGGTAAATTTTTATTTTCTCTGTTGATTAGTTCTTGCTATTTCTAAAAACCAGGTTTTGTTTTTGAGAGACTGCTTTTATAATTGACACCTGCTTTGCTAAAAAAACCAAACCAAACCAAACCAAACATATTGCCCTACTGGAAGATTCTGAGTTGCAAGGAAAAATATTACAGAATGTAAAAAATACTAAAGAAGCAGCAAAAGTAAAAACTGGAACTTGATACAGGATGAGTGTGAGAAAAGAAAAAAAATATGTGGGAACTAGATTTATTGTATAGCCAGAAAGACTTTGTTCAGTTTTAAACTCCAGAGCCTGACATATTCAGCTGGCCTTTGTGTTGCTGAAAAATGAAAACTGTAATTGTATAGCTCAAATATTCCTTTCAGATAAAAATGCAACTTTGATAACTCCATGTGTGAAATATTCATCTTTCTATACTTTTTTACATATATAAATATAGACTCATATATGTCTTTGTGTGATATTTACATTTTAAATGTGATTCAATCACTATAAGAGCTATGAAAACTGTTTATGATGGATAAAGCTGACAACTCAGACAACCCACAGAACTGTGGCCACTCTGCATTTATATTTTAAAATATCCATGATGGAATAGTGGACTCAGAAAAACTAAAGCCATTGTTTTGTTCTGCATAAAGACTATATAGATTCAAGAGTCGTGATATACAACAAATTGCAAAAATTATATTCAATACTACACTGAATATTTTAAAAATTTATCACTCATTATAAAATTAAAATTTCATCTTTACATTAAAAGCCCAGATAAATTACATGAACTGGTTTAACTGAAAATGCTGCCACATTCTCTCCTGTTGCCCTTTGCCAGAACTAGTGTGGGACTGAGCAGCTGTCCAGACTGACTCTACAATGGCTAATAGTCTTTCCAAGACAGATGCCTTTTTAACTAGTAGGGTCTCTTTGTTTCCTTCTCCTTTTCTGTTTTGGAGAAAATCAAGTCGCTAGACTAGTTATGAGATTATGACTCAGTTGTTTTAACCTCTCTTCACATAAGGTAATAAACTACTTCTGTATATTTTTACCCTATAGCTTGTCCCCCTTTCCTTCCTCAACCTTATAGAAAGGCTGCTATCAATTTGTGTGCCAGGGAAGACAAGCAGAAGAGGGTTAAGAAGGATAAAAGCCAAGTCTGAAACTCCCATACCCCTGTTGCTAATAGTTTTAAGCAGAAGACCAAAGTTACAGGAAGCTGGCTGAAAAACTGAGGGATGAAAAGACTGCAATAGAAGACCTGGGTATGTTTCAGGATGTGAGCTGTTAAGTCATTTCTCCTGAAAAAGGAGCTCTGTCATATTAGAAAGATTTTTTAAATTATTTAAAAATGTTTCCATATTTATTATTCAATAATATGGATACATCAGTAACTTGACATTTCCAGGTACAGCAAAAGGAAATGCATAGGAACAGCAATGTGATTAATGTTTTAAAAAATAAAGAAGAGTAGTATTATACTATACTAAGTTTCCAGAATAGCATATTTGTGTGGTTCAATTAACTTGTGCTCTTGGTTTCAAAAGATTATTTGCTCCACCTGCATTTCAATATCAAAAATGTTGAGCTATTGATTTTGTTTATTCTTTCATCCCTCACAGTAAGTTGCCTTCTGTACAGAGAAAAGTGCTGACAGTTCCAAAAGACAATCACCAGTTGGCAGACATATAGGACTTCACAGATAGCTGGTTAGGTTGTTTCTGTAATGGAATATTTGCAGGATTGTGCCAATAAATTAATGACAAATGGAGCTCAGAAACCCTACAGGTTGTTTCTTTGCTTCACTGCAGATATTATAATATTTTATTACTATTATATTTTTCTGATGCACAGACTTGTTTGTCTTAACATTTTAGTCAAATTGCTTTGTTTATATCCAAACTTTACAAAATATAAATTGAAACACACAAAAAAAAAAAAAATGAAAAAAAAAAAAAAAAAAAAAAAAAAAAGGTTCTCATTATCTCTCTTTTAGATCAGTATAATTGTATTCCAAGAATCATTCCATTAAAAATAATTGGAGGACATGAACGCTCTTTGGATTAAAGATGCAGTGAATACTAGGATTTGTTTCTTTTGAAACTCTTTGCAGCTAGTTCTAGATCTTAACACACAAACTCTCAGCATGTCCATTCAGTAGCTAAACATTTCTACTTCTCCAAAGCAGTAGTCTGAAAAAAGTAACTTGTCATGAATAAGAGAGAAAAACTACTTCTAAACACCAAGTTATTCAAAATTACAGTTAATAATAACATGCATATTCCTTAATTTAAGAGTCATAAAATTACAATACATGACAAATTACTATTCATATTCATGTCTACAAGAAAGCAAACAAAAAAAGCTAAACTGTAATCACACAGGTGAATTACTGGAAAATTTGAACATTTGATCTTGGCTCCTATGTATCTAATAACATCTTGACATTGAAATTAAAAACAAAAGCCCTATCATATGTTGTCAAACTAGCAGGACTGACTTCATGGCTACCTTTCCTTCTCACATAATAAGGATAATTTCACCCACTTTTTCAGAGTTATTGACTGCAGTTACTGAATAATCCCAACTAAATGTTTAGTACCATTGCTTAAATATAGGGAATTGGTAAAATGCTCACATTTTCAGAAAACCCCTTGAATATACATGAAGCAAAACATTGGCAATCCCTTTTCTCTATGTATTCTTCATATTCAGTGGAGGCAGACAATTTAAACCTCTAGATACACAGAAAGTCCAGAAGAGCAGCCAATACAGTTTTCAAAAGAGCTGTGAAGGTGTTCAGTGGTAATTGTCTTCAGGCTATGTTAAGATATATTCTTTACTAACTGTGAAAAAATTACTATCAAGTATTGATACTGGTGTTTTGAGATATAGCTGTTAGCCTTTGTCTCTAAATAAACAAGAAAAAGAGAGTATGATCTTTGCAACAGGCTATTTGGCAAGCTTTGACTTTTTCCATAATTTCCTCAATTAAGGAGCAAGCTACCTGGCTGTTCTATGGCATACCTGCTCTACTGATTGATCTCCTTGCAGGTTCATGGAAAACTTATCTGAATAGTGTTTGCAGCTGTGTTGATCAATGCTCCCTCCCCTGGCATTTTGTCAAAAGCAAACCATAGATGACTGACTAGCAGAAATATCCATGGGGCTCACTCTCCTTGCAGCACCTCAGAGGAGTCTTCCTCAGGGTACATGAGTATAACTGGAAAAGTAAGGGAAAGTGTATTATGGGGTTATGACCCTCAAGCTGTAAGGCTTGTTCCAGTGAATGGAATGCAGAACACACATAAAAGAGAATGTGTACTCAGCTCTGAAACTGTGATCTAAAACATCCTTGTCAGCATTTGTTGATCCTTGGAAGCAGTTTCTAGGTTGCCCTAATGAGGGCTTAATCATCCCGTTGACTGCTGATCTGCAACAGAGGTAACCTGAAGTGATTTGTTGGGCCTTTCAAAATGGTCAGGCCCCCTCATCTGTGCATTTGAGCTTGCTTCCTTTTAAAAAAGATGAGGCTACGAAATGAGATGACAGAACATTTTTTATAAAAGTATGATGGAAGCTTTGACTGGAAAGTGACAGATCAATTTCTAAGGGATCTTACACACCTCTCCTGAGTACCCGAACTGTTAATTAACAGGTAGTCTCAAGTGTAGGAGAAAAGGTCTCTGCTGTTGAAGTTGTGCAGCTGTCCTCTTCACTGAACCTATAAATAGTTCTACAGAAAAGAAAAAATGTTGAAGAAGTTTTAGAAGCAGAGACAAAATGCCTCCTGGGTACATTTTTGCAGCTTCGGGTAAAAGGATAAGAATACACATTGTGTCCCAAACTTCTGGGGTGGGAAGCAGAGATTTGAACTCACTCACATGAACCAGGAACTGGCTTTGAGAACCATTTCCCAAAAAGACATTGTGGACAGGAGATTTTTCTACAGAGGGCAGGTAATTGTACCACAGCTAGCCTCTTTCTATAATCTTGCATCAAAAGGAAACTATGGGCTCAAGTTAGTTCTCTAAATGGAAGAAAGGATGCTTCTGCATCTCTAACATAGAAAGTGGAGTTAGGAATTTGGATATAACTCTAACATTATGCAGACCAGTACTCCATATTGTTCTTCTGGCTTATCCTTCTGAAGGATAGTGAAGGAACCATTTTAAAGTTTGTATTCAGGTCCAAGGATTTGGCAAACAAAGTGCTGGCAGAGCATCGCTAAACTTGTAGACCACCATGTCTTTTATTGCTTATTGTTTCCACTCTGCTGAAAACTTTTAGAGGCAATCCATTAAGTATAATGTATTAACATCACACCTTTCTGGTAAGACTTTTATGTGTTAATTCACATAAGGTTATGGTGTATTGATTTTGTAATTTTAAAGACAGATTAAACTCCTTGCTCTTGTTAATTACTTTGAATTCTGCAAAGAATTGACAACTAACTTTGCATACAGATATTTTCTTGACAATAGTACATGTTTTGTGTATCTTTAGTAAGTGTGGAACTGATCTGATGAAGAAAGAACAGTCCTATAGAAAAACAGGGATGTTTAACAAGATACACTGCAAGAATTAGAATATCTAAATCAAGCTATAGGTGACTCAGCACATGCTGAATGTCCATTATTAATTCTTGAATCTTATAGATTTGATATTAATAGTTGCAACTATTTTCATTCCTATTTTAGCATCTTACAAACAAGAACAACCAAAAAAAAAGGGGGGGGGAGTGTCCTGAAGAATTGGTTCTAGTAGTAAAGTTTTTGCTCAGTCTCTTTCCCTTCCCCACCACTCTCTCTGGCGTAGAGGGAAGGTAGCTGTGACGGGCAGAGGAGCCCTTTCAAATAGAAAGTCTTGAACGTCATTGGAAGTTCATAAATACAACTGTCTCTTGAAACTATTCAAAAGCTAAAATTAAAAAAAAAAATAAAATTCAAGTGAATAACTTACTCCTAACAAAAATTATATAACTTTAAATATTGTGCAACAACTCTTTGATAAACTTCTTCTTTTGGTACTCAGATAGAACAAAAGTAGCTGCTGAATAAAGCATTTCTGACAGATAAAGCACAGGTTTTAAACATAAAAGCACCCTATTGAAGTTCATGGGGAAAGGGCCAGAATGGAGATCTGGGAGTTGGGAAGTTCTTCAGGCTTTTAGCTGGCATTTTGTATTTGACAAGAGTAAGAGAAAGAATCCTTGTGAAATATTCCATCTAATACTAGTTAAATGTTATGATCCTCATAACTGGAGCACTTTTAACATGATATGAGGCAAAAACCTTTCTCTTCCCCTTAGCTGTGCTAAATTCAGTCTTGTCATGGACACAAAGAAACAAACAGAGTTTTATTTATAGTCAAGTAGTTTATAGTTTTAGTTTATAGTTCTACTATTTTTAGCTTATTTTGTGATTTAGCAGCCTAACTAAAATACAGTAAACAATCATTGTATTCATAGCTCATATTATCTAATTAATACAGAAAAGACTTTTTAGTAATAGTTAAAATTTTTTTTCCTAGGTGTATGTGGCAGGGTATGGTCAGTGGAGGGGCTGCAGAGGTGGTGTGAGGCCACAGCCAGTTGCAGCTTCTTCCAAAGGAACCACTGCCAGGCAAAATGGAGCCCCACAGCCACTGTTGGGATGCCTCTAGGAAAACATATTTAAGAAAGGTCAAAAATACCAGAGGGTGAAGAGAGAGAATTGAGGGTGGAAGAAAACAAACAAAAAAACCCACACCACCACCACAACAAACCAACAGTGCAACAAACAACCCTGAAGACACCAAGGCCCAAGAAGAAGTAGAGGGAGGAGGTGTAACAGGTGCCAAAACAGGTGCCACTGCAGCCTCTAGTGAAGCAGATTGCTCCCCTACAGCACATGGAGGACCCCATGCTGGGGTAGATGGATATTCCCTAAAAAAATTGCAGCCCATAGAGAATATATATTGGAGCTGGTTTATCCTGAAGGACTGCTGCCCATGGAAAAGATCCACCCAGGAGCAAGGGGAAAGTCTTGGGAGGAAGGAGCAGCAAAGAGAAGCTGTTACAGATTGATCACAACCCTCATTCCCCACACCTTTGCATCACTTGGTAGGGAAGGGGTAGAGGAGTTGGAAGTGAAGTTTAGCTTGGGTAGAAGAAGGGAGAGGTGAAGGTAGTTGAGATGGTTTTTTTTTAATGTATACCTCTGATATTTTTTAAGCCCAGAACTATGTGGAAATGCCATTTTCCAACCATTTCAATGGTTCACTTATAAGCACCGCATCAGCAAAAGTGTTTTGCTATTCTTCATTGTAAAATTTTGTGTTGACACCATTTTATCATCATACCAGAGGCTAATGTGTTTTCTGTTCCATGTTCATCAGATCAATAATTAGATTAGAAAGAGTGTGATGCTGTGATCTCACAGACCAATCTGTATTCAGTTCATTCTTTGTGCTTGTAATCTTGAGATTACAAATTAGAAGATACAATGTTGATTGACAGATGGTAGACAACATTGCTGACTGGAAGTCATGTTCAGCATCAGCAGTTATGAGTCAAACTTTTCTAGAACTTTACATTAAGTTAAATCTTTTCAGTGCAGGTAGGTCTTTGACAGTCCCTTCTGACTGTTGATAATTTAGAAGCATATGTTTCAAATACACAAACAAGACTGATTTTCAAGGTCTTTATTAAATCCTTTGGTAAACTTCCCACTCCCATGTCTTCACCTTCCCTAAACTCCAGCTTCAGTGAAGTTCTGGAATGAGTGCAGATAAGAACAGAAAATGCCTGTGAGCGTTGCAAATTCTGGCTCTGAAAAGCTGAATTTACAATATATTATGATTACTCCTGTTCTGACATCTTATTAATACACCATATATGGATCTTTAAAGGAGCACCCTTTGTTTAATGTAGCTGTTGCAATGTGATTAAAATTTAATGCTCATTCTTATAATTGACAGCATAGTCAAGAGCTTCAATAAGCAACAGCTCTGAAACCAGTGCAGCATTACAGCTGTGAGATGACTGTCAGAAAAGGATTCTGGTGAAAACCGTGTTTTCTGACTTCGAGAGTCCAGGCCACATGGGACTGATACAACTGCAAAACTTGTTCCATTTTTATAGTTTTTATGTTTTCCCATAAAAGAGTAATGCTGCTCAACTTTTCAATTTACTTTGTTTTTAAATACTCAAAGATTTTAAATTTCCTTGTTTTACAGGATATGATTCTGAGGCTATGTGCATAGCCTATTAAACTCATGTTAGGAGGGATTTCAGGTTTGCATACATTTAGCAACAAATTCCTCTCTTAAATGCATTTGGACAACTGTTGTTGATTTTAATGCATGTATCAGCAGGTCTCATTTGGCCTATGGTCAAGGTCAATTTTCACTGGAACTTTTATTCTTACACTGTCTTTTCTAAGAGTCGGGCACAGAAAGCTGACTTTGTTCCAAAGTAAATCTCTCCTTTTCATATTATCCTGTTCTTACTCAGCCCATTCAATTACAAATCTTTGAAAGTGTTTAGAGTCCAATTTATAGTTTTCTCCTCATTAAGGTTAGAATCATTCATTTTTTAGCTTCTTGTAGGTGAGAAATAATTTTAAAGATTCAACAATTTAATAATCATGAAGATGCTGGGAAGATTAATTTCCCACTGCAGACTTACCTCAAATATTATTTGTTATCACCTGGATTTCTTGCTTAAATTGCACATATAAAGCTAAGAGCCATATAGATAGCCATTCTTCTGGCTCACCCCAATATTCAGATAGCTGTGAATATTTGTCTTTGAAATTATACATCTTTTATGACTGATAAGTTAGGAATGAAGGTAAATTTAGTTGCATAACGTTATGGGAACACCTAAAGATTCTTTCAGTGCACTCTTTCATATTATGTCCTGCATCATTCCTAAATTCTGCTTCTTCCCAGAGCTGAAGAACAAGTCCATTTTTTTGAAAGCAGGCAGATCAGAGACCACCTTATTGCACATAACCATAGAAACAGTAAATTTATCCTCAAATATGCACAATGCAATTCAAGCAAATGTATTAAAAGTGTTGAAATAGTTTTTATTTCATTTTCCTTTTTTTGCTTTTGACTAAAAAATCATGCAAATGACGTAAAAGACAACATCTGTACAATAATACAGTAAGTATTAGAAAGTTTGGATTGATTTTTATTAGGCATACTAAAATCCTAATTCAATAAGGGCAATCTGACATTTTAAATATCTCATCCCATTCTTATTCTTTAGCTACAATTTACATTTGCAGAACTTTCCTCCTCTCCAAGCCCAAAGGGGTAATTTTTCACTTGCTGTCTCTGTGCTGTGTATGAGTTATTCATCCAATAAATTCAATTTACAAATAAAATATTGATGTTTAAGGTAGTCTCATGAAAAACACATTGTGTGTTTTGAATTTTGAAAACAAACAACTCCTGCTGCTTTTGTTAAAACAAAATCTGCACCTCTTAGAAAATAAAGTGTGGAGTAGATTACAGAAAAAAATGCTTTTCTCAGGTTCTTGTGGAATGATGCTCATTTGGTTTTGTATTCAGTTCCTGCTAATGACTTTCAGACATCTGTCTGGTTGTTGTCTTAGAATTTGTGATCACTTAAGTTCAACATAATTATCATCCTCTGAAATCTGACATTTCTTATATTACTGAATCTTTACCATATATGTTTTAAAGCTTTTTAACCTAAAGGAAGTCTTACTATTCCTGGTCATGAATATGTCTGTGTAGAGTTTTGACTATCCTCAATATTTCACTTAACATCCTGAAAGAGAAGTAGATGAACAGATCTGTGGCCAGTAAAACCTGGAAGCCTCTCTTCCTATTCATTCTCTCAAAAACCATAGGATACTTTAAAGAAAATATATTAAGGAAGCTGAAGTAAAACTACATTGAATAAGTAACAATGTATTATAGATGCTGCCTGTCTTAAATTGTAAAATATTTTTATTATTTTAAAATACCATTCTTCAATGAAGGTAGATGGGAAAGGACATAAGGAAGATAAAAACAGCTTTATTTGTGGTATAGTTTAAGATGAGTTAATTATAAATCTCTTCAGTTGACTTCACTAATTTAATTGCTTATTTAAATATAATGTACACATAAGATATGCTATCAAGCATGATACAGCACCATTTCCTTTCTACTTGAATATTAACGCTTAGAAGAACATAGCTTCTGTATTGTCTGCTTTTTTCCTAAAAAGTTCAAATGGATGACTAAACATTAATATACCTAGATCAGAGAAAGATTATGGTTCTGATAAGGAGAAACAAAACAAAGACTTATAAGGGAATTTTGTTTGTTCAAAAAAAATTAAAACTCTTCGCTATTTTTGTGAAATGTGAGTGCCAACTTCAGTTGTTCATTAAAAAAGAGAAAAAATGGGAGAGAAAATATGTCATTTTTTCATTCAGCTATTAAGTGGACATCCCTAGCAAGCAGTGTGTATTATTTGGTCAAACTTGAGAAGCCTTCTAGAGACAATCCTGTACAGAGTTTCTCTGCAAAGGTAGCTACATTTGCACTTAAACAGCTTTAATTCAAGGTTTTTTAAAGCCATTTCCAGTCAGTGACAGTGAATTCAACCTCTCATTAATGTTTGTATCACTGTTTTATGACTCGAGGTATAAAAATTTAAAGCCTTAATCCATAAAAGGCCTTCAGCGTTGGGTGTAACAGTTAAATGGAATTTTAGGGAGCCCAAATCAAAACCATATGTCCTAAACTCTTCATCTACTGGCTAACTTTCATGATGCTTAAACTGTATTACCCTCTCAAATTAATTTCATGTGCAGAAGGAAGATATTACAGCTAAATTAATGAGTGTTAAGATCGTTTAATAAATAAGTGGAATAAAAATACTAAGCAATTGGAGCAGAGATTGGAAATCAGGTTTCCTTCCTCTCAGGTGAGTATATACATGGTGAGGCAGGGTTATTCTCCTTTTTCTCAAATTTTTCAATCCATTGAACTTGTAGCTCTCTTTTGCAAAGTGTACATCTTCAAAAATAGAAATAGACAGTGATGTCCTACTGCCAAGTGATCAAATCATTCTCCAGGGGTATAGCAGAGAACAGAACCAGATTCTGACATCCTGAGTGAACTGTTCTGAATTATGGAGTGATAGCTCTTCCTAAAACATGCTTTAAAGACAGCATACAAAGACAAAGTATTCAGAATAGAAAATAGTAAATGGAAAGAAAAAAAGAGAATCAGATGTTAAAGGGAATGGGACAGGGGAGCAGAAGGGAAACAGAAGACTGGCAGAGATGCCCATATGCCATAGTCTAATAAAAAGTAGAACTGCATTACATTTAAATGGCTACACTGCTTCTAATCCTTCAGATTGGTTATCTCCATAAAGTGTGGCTTTGAACAGTACAGAAAACTCACCATAGTACCTGTAAACTTATTATTAAAAATCAAAAGACACAAGTTTATGTGGAGACCAATGTTTGTTTGGATGCATTTTTATATTTGTACAATACTAGTAAAGCAAACTACTCAAGTCCAAATGAAATGCATTACAGCTGTCTCCATGAGATGAAAGCAAAAACAAATCAAGAAACATATTCTGTACAGATCTTATATGAAAGCAACATTGTACAGCAACTATGGTAGAGCTTTTCTTCTAATCAACATAAATGGGTAAAAATGACAATTATTTCTTCAACAAAATTCTGGATAAGAAATTCTTTATTTCAGAAATTAAAATAAGATTTCTGGTTTTGCATTGGCTGCCCTTTGGCCATCTTCCAAGCATTTTCACTTTTTCCCATAAAACTGATGACTCAGTCTGGTTTCAGTGCTTCTGATTCCGGTAGTAAAATCCAGACTGGAATTTCCAAAGGTATCCCAAATCATGAATTAAGAATAGTGATGTGCAGTTTAGCTCCTTCTGCTTCCACTGAACAAATGAACTCTCTTTCACAGAGGAGCTTTGTTCATGTGTTTTAAAAGAAGAAATAAACATGTGAAGTACTTTTCCTTACATATATTGGTAACATATATAGACATATATATCATATATGTCACATATTTAATCAAACTTGTCCATTAGGCTTTGCAAAAGTCAACATCTTTTGTAAAGTTAGTAAAAAATTTAATACATTTGTTGTGCAATTTGCATTTTTTTTCTTTCATTATTATATTTATGGTTGCATTTCTTCATTTTTATGGTTTAGTTTCTGATTTTCCACTATATGGTAACCTATTTTTAAGGTTGATTTTTATTTTTTTTTTTGGTCCAGTGAAGATGAAAATACTAATACTATTATTGTAGAGAGTTATTGGCACTGGAATTAATGACTCCCACAGTAGTTTATAGTTCCTGGATGAGTAGTATCTTGTGCTTCTTCTTTTGCGTATTTGTCATCATCTTGAACATCAGGATTTTAGGAAGAGGAGACAACGTACTTTTGAGAACATAAGGCTTATACTGGTCTTTATGAGTGTAAATAACATACTTCAAGTATTAGTAAGTGTGGAAAGAATAATTCAAATCCATTGTTGGCATGTTCATTTGAAGATTAATCTTCATATATGGACTTGTACTAGCTCTCCCCTTCATTCCTTAATTAAAATTTCCATATTCTTTTCTCTTTTGTTGTTGTTTATTTTCTTGTTTCTCTCCCTCTTGCCTTGGCTCCCCGTCTGCACTTCTTTTTTTCACAAGCACTGTGCTTTCCAGTTTTTGGATCTGAATCCTCAAAGCCTACTTGGAGCAGACAGTAGATGCTGAGTTTAAATAGATTTGAGTTCATGAAAAATCATGGGTGATAAATTTGTCTGATCACTGAAAAGAAAGCATAAATGCTACAGTCCCCTTGAAATGTTCTACAGATATCGGTTGTTTGTTGTTTTTTTTTAATACAGTAACTATTGACTTCAGAAATAATGGCCATTTGTCTTAAGGAATGATTGTGGCTTGTAACAGTGTTCAAATTGCATTGTCTTTGCATTCTGAAAGTCTGTGACAGCACACTTAAAAAAAATTCCTGTGTGCTGCTGGCCTTTTTGTTTTTAATCTGGCTACACTATCACTTTGATCTCATTGATTAATAGGTAATATGTATGGATCACTGTCCTGATGTATCCATAAGTAGTAATAATATATATATATACTGATTGTGCTGGAATCTGACTAATCTTCTTCAGCACTTATTAAGCTACTCTATTCAAATTATCTGACTACTTAGAACAATGAAAATAGCTTGAAAGAACATTTTCTCATAGGATATTTTCCATTTCCAGGACCTTTTTCAAGTGCATTCTTTTTACAATATATAAGTTATAAAAGTGACATAATGATTAGAACACCATGGATGAATATGGCATTAAATTGTACAGAATAACTATTTCCCTATGTGTATTCAATCACATAAACTGAATTTTGAACTTCCAATGACTTCTCCAGCTCTGAACAACTCATATTTCCTTAAATTCTACTTCCAATTGCTTTGTAGAAACTTTTCCTTTCCAAGAAGAGCTATCTTCCATTAAAAAAAATCAAGCAAGGAATTGCCTTTTTCATTTTTCTTGAAAGGCACTGACATATATTGTATTGTCATATAGATTAAGTTTTGTGTACTTTTGAAATATGTAGTGAAAGCAGAAGGCATAAACTTAAGGTTGTCTTTCATTAAGGTTCATAAATCAATCAAATTTTGACTGTTAGAGAATGAGCTACCTGTTTCATAACACTAAAAAGAAAACGGGTAGATATCAACAGAAACAAATGTTTCAACACATCTAATTCTGTTTCTAAGAACCATTGAATAAACTCTAGTTTTTGTGATGTGAAGCTGCATTGGACTAAATACTTAACACAGTTTTCCATACTTGGGATACAGTCTCCAGTCTTAATTGAGACCTGTTAAAACATTTCATTCTTTCTTGACATTTAAGTATTGCACAACCTGAGTTTCTGTTAATGATGTCCAAAGTCAAGGCACTCACTGCTAAACCTTTTTTTGGAAGATAACCTAACAGCTCAGCTTTTTCTGTACATTAATATGCATAGCAGAAATATTTATTTTATATTTATTCTACTTTTATTTATTATTTTATTTATAGTTATTCTATTTATTCTATTTCTACTATATAGTATATGAAACTAGTCACAGGGGAACTTTTGATCCCAAGGCAGATCATTGAGTCTATATTCACAGCTACACAAGGCAATTAATTAAGTTACATACAGTTTTGGTGTAAGCTGAGTTGGTTTTTAGTACAATTTTGATTGTACAGCTTAGCATCTTCAGCGTATCCCTCATTTCAGAAGGTATAGCAAATTCCAGTTACGTCAGATCTATCACTCATTTACTTTGCACCATGTTCTGAAACAATACAATGCCTGAGATATGTCAGATTCACTCTTTAAGTGTAGCAATGGTCTGTGCATGGGCCATGCTCATTTCCCAGGACTGTAGTTGTACTGTAGCCAACACAGACAGAAACTCAGTTGATCACTGCTAAAAGAGGCAGGCATGGGACTAATATTTTGTATGAAGTCAAGACAAGGCACTATCATACTATCTTTCTGTCTTCTCCCTTACCATCATCCACCAATATGTGAGGTTCATGGCAATTTGTAAAGAGGTACTAAAAAAACTTTGTTCAGACCTTGTCTGAAAATCACATTCACTACTTCATAACTCGTTCCTGTTCCTCTCCAGAGTGGTGTGGTGCAAGACACCTTTTGCCCAGCATAAACCTAAAAAATCCTCCTATACTAAATATTCAAACCACAGCTTTTCTTTCAACAGCTTCTAAAAGCTTTACTTTGCTCTTTTGTGTCTTGCCTATGTTTCTTCTTCTAGCAGCAAAAGTGTCAGTCTGCAATTGTTTATGTGCTCTGAGATGACATTCTCCCTGAGAAGACTTGGATATGGGGAGCAAATTCTGTCTGCTAGAATCTGATTCTACGCTGCTACTTTAAAATCCAGAGAGTAAGTAATGATAATAGCCCATTTTGGGGTTGTGTCTTCTCAATAATTAAGCAAATACACCTAATTGACACTGTAACAGTGATATAAAGTAATATTAACCCCTAGGAAAGGAAGAACACAGGGACTCCAAATAACTTATCAAGGATCTCAAAGCAATTAAAAAAAAAAAAAAGGATGCTAGAGTGAAACTAGTAATTTGGCTTACAGGTCACTGGCATTATTGCCTCAGCATAGAGAAGAAATCCTCTTATCTAGATCTCATGTTGTAAAGTCTGAAAATGAGTTCTGAGTGTTGCAGTAGACAGCAGAAGTCAGGTTAGCAAACCTTTTAAATTGAATTAACTGACAGCATGCCTAATTGCAGAAACACCTAGGTTCATGGTTGATGATCACAGTAATAAAAAAGCTGCTGAATACATTGAATGAACAGTACCCAGTATAAACCTGTTCCAAAACCACCAGTTTATGGCAGTTCACCCAAAGGTGCATTTTGCTGAAGATTATTTCCATTCTGAAATTCAACCTTTAGTACCTCACCATGTAACTTGGGTTTGTTTCAGAAAACTGTACCTTTTTTGGATAAATACTAAATATTTCTTAGAAATCAAAATGGCTTTTAACAGGACGTTACAAGAATGTTTTCTCTAAGTAAGTAAACAGTTAATAGCTGAGGCTTCAATCCAATCAGCTAGATGATGAGTTCAAGACCCTGACTCTAGTTAATCTGCACAAATGTAGACCAGGCCTCTGCCCTTCAATGCAGAAAGAATTCTATTACCTCTTACTTGCAGAAGCACATGGATATATATTTGAAGAATGTCAAAAGTCCATTGCAGATTATCCCAAAGCCCCAGGAAAGCACCCCCTCTGTTAATGCAAATGGCCCAGGAAAAAATTAGAAATAGGTGCAAGTATTTAGTGACACTCCCTGAATGCATTCCCAATAACCAGGGGGATGAAACACAGGGACTCCAGTGACAGAAGCAAGATATTCCATGATGTATATAAAAGGCCATGGATTCTATTCTGTGAAATTATTCAATCCCTTTTTGAATCCTTTTGCACTGGAGAATTGTTGTGGCAAGGATTTCCACAAGTCCTCTAGGCATGGTGTTTTTGACACTGTCTCCCATAACAACCTCTTGGTTAAGCTCAGGAAGTGTGGGTTAGAAGAGGGGATGGGGAGATGGGATGAGAACTGGCTAAGCAATAGAGCTCAGAGGGTCGAGATTGGTGAAACAGAGTCCAGCTGCTGACACTGCTAGTGCGGTGTTCTCCAGGGGTCAGTACAGGGGCCAGCCATATGTAACATCTTTCTTAATGACCAGGATGAAGAGACAGAGCGTACCCTCAGCAAGTTTGTGGATTATACAAAACTGGGAGGAGTGGCTGACACCCTGGAAGGCTGGGCTGCCATCCAGCGAGGTCTAGACAGACTGGAGAGCTGGGCAAAGGGCAAGCTCATGAAGTTCAGCAAGGGGAAGTGTAGAGTCCTTCACCTGGGGAGCAGTAACACGAGGCGCCAGTACAGGCTAGAGGTAATCTGCTGGAAATTAAATTCACAGAGAAGGAAGCTTGGAGTCACGGTGGACAGTAAGTTATTCATGGGATGCCAATGTGCACTTTTGGCCAAGAAGGCCAATAGTATCCTGGGGAGGATCAAGAAGAGTGTGGCCAGCAGGTCGAGGAAGGTTCTTTTCCCCCTCTACTCTGCCTTAGTGAGACCACATCTGCAGTATTGTGTCCAGTTCTGGTCTCCCTGGTTCAAGAGGGATGGGGAAATAATAAAGGGAGTCCCAGCTGAGAAGGCATTTGATGTGATGCCTGTGGTGCTGTCTCCAAAATGCTGGAGCTCCGCGTAGAGCCTTCCTGCCCTCAAAGAGATCAACACTCCCCACCCACCGCCTCCAAAGCTGCCCCACGGACGGCTGCAGTTTCCCACACCATCTCAGAAAAGCTGACACGGACTCTGAGAGGCAGTTTATTGCCATGGGACAAGGCCATTTCCACCATCCCTGCCCGTATCCAGGTTGCACACGGGCCAGGGCTTCTGTCGTCAAGG